>CAUYRT010092836.1:0-59756 GCA_963574885.1 Lepilemur ruficaudatus | reverse complement strand
GGATTTATGTGACAAATGTTTTATGCCATCATATTACCCTTTTTGTTATATATAAATACAGTATTTCCTCAATTTTCTTTTTTTTTCTTTATTGAAGTATAATTTACATATCATGCCTAGGCTCCATTTTAAGTGTACGATTAAATGGTTATTAGTAAATTTACCAAGTTGTACAGCTATTCACATAAATCAGTTTTAGAGGATTTCCTTCCCCCTATTGAGACCCCTACTTCCCATCCCCAAATACATTTCAAGCATGCCCCTCCCCTCCACAGTGCTCACCACATCCCTCAGATGTGGGTCTACTCCTCCAGCCCCCGAATCCCTAGTAATACCACCACCATTTGAGCACCATAGTGTTAATCAGTCAATACCAATTTGATGGCGAGTACATGTAGGGCCCATTCTTCTGATCTTGTGTCACCTCACTTCGAATAATGGGCTCAAGCTTAATCCAGAATAATATAAGCAGGGCTAGCTCACTGTCGTTTCTTAAAATTGAGTAATATTCCGTTGTAAACATATACCAAATTTTAATAATCCACTCATGAATAGATGGGCACTTGGGTTGTTTCCACGACCTAGCAATAGTGAATTGTGCTGCCATGAGCATTCGGGTGCAGATGTCTTTATGATAGAATGTCTTATGCTCTTTTGGGTAGATGCCTAATAATGCTATTGCTGGATCAAATGGTAATTCTATTTTCTTTAAAACTAATAAATAAGGAGCACCAATTTTATTCTGTGGCTTCCAACACCTTTTACTAAGTATGGTACACTCCTAGTTTATATAAAACCCACTTACAGAAGCAAAACATAGATGATACCGATTATTACCTTCCTATGACTAACCATAAGTAAAAACATTAAACTTTAGTGGAAAACAGAAAGCAGATGGTGAGAGGCAGAATTCTAGGATGGCTTCTTAAATCCCTGCTCCTGATGTACATATAAGTTATGCACATCCTTTCCCCTTGATTGTGAGCAGAACCTCTGACTATGATGAGATGTCATTCCTATGCTTCCGTTGCATTGTATGGCAAAGAAACATTACAGATGGAGTCCAGGTCTCTAATCAAGAGACAGACTACCCATGATGGGCCTGACCTAATCAGGCGAAGCCTTTAAAATAGGATCTAACTGAAAGATTGGAAGCAACAGAGACTCCTTCCCCTATTCCTCTCTGTCTCTTACTTTCACTGTCTCACTTTTTGCTAGCTTCGAAGACGCACACCATCATAAGTTCTACCACTGCAAGGAAATAAATTATGCCAACAACCACATGAGGTAGGAAGAGAAACTCAAGCCTCAAATGAGACCAAAATCTCCACTGACACTTTAATTTCAGCCTTGTGAGACCCGGAGCAGAAGACATAGATAGCTAAGCTGTATCTGGAATCCTGATCTACAAATATGTTGAGAGAATAAAAGTATGTTGTTTTAATCGACTGATTCTGTGGTAATCATTATAAAGCAATAGAAAACTAACAGACAGTTGTCTAGCACATTGGAAAACATTTTAAGCATAATCATAAATCCTATTTACCTGTCTCCATGTATTTCTGTTTCCTCTCACTCTTTTCAGAAAGCCTTGTCCAGAACAGTGTATTATTTTATAGCACAGTGTATTTGAGATTTATTCTTTAGAACTTGAGAAATTCATGCAAGAAGTTTGGAGAGTATAGTATAATTCCAGTGGGTGGCTCAGAATTTGGAGATTTTCCTCTCTCTCCTGTGCTTCAAATAAAACAGGTCTGTTTGTCTTCATATATCCTATTACTTCACAAACATTTTTTGATAAAACAATTTCACTACTAATCATTAACCAAAACTCTGTTGCAAGTACATGTAAGCATAATCCTTCTTATGTTAATATTTTTCTGTCCTAACAACCTATTTGCTATTTTACTGTAATACTGTTTTTCATCTCACTCTACAGAACAGATATATAAGACCAAGTTCTCAAGTATGCCCAAAATCAAATGATTCCTATTGGTATTGCCCATAGATGAATTTGAAAAATTAGGTAAGAAAATAAGAAACCAATTTGACAATAATTTAGATTATCTTTGAAGAGCATAGTTATTTCAGGGGCACTGTTTACTTCTCATACCTCAAAGTATAATTATATATAAACATATTTTCTCTCTTTTCTGTAAACAAAAATACATAATTTAAATAAAGCTGTATTGCCAAAATGTCAAGGAAATGGCAAATAGTATGTTGTATGAGGATGCTACAAATAATACAATTAAAACATAGTTTTCTTTGTTTCCTTCAGTCCCTTTAAAATTCATTGGAGTATTATTTTCTTTTTGCCATTAAATGAAAATTCCAGCAGATCCAAGAATTTTCTGGTCATTCTTAGGGGAGACAAAATTCACATAGTTACTTTAAATTGGAAACACAGGCTGGGTTAAGGAAATGGAATGCTCCTCCAAATATATTCATCAGAACTTCAATCCTAGTTAAAAAGCCAGACTCATTCCTCCACTCTTCTGGCACCAGCAAGGGCTTGGCAGCAGGTGGAATCCTCCTTCACTCTTTCCTCCCCACCTCCCTCTTCTCCCATAACAACGGGGATAATAGAACTTGCAGGATTTAAGGATGGGGGATGTAGCAGAAAGGCGAGTTCCTCCTTTATCTCTTCTGTAATAAGATAACGTTACTCTCTGGTAGGAATTTTCATGGCTTCTTCCAGTCTGGCTCTTCCATATATGACTCCTATTTGTGGGCAGTACTTGCTCTCAGGTGGCTGTTCCTGTCACTCTTTCTTTCTTTCTTTCTTTCTTTTCTTTCTTTTCTTTCTTTTCTTTCTTCTTCTTTTAATTTTCAGCCATTCTAACCCACGGAAGCTCTCACTGATTTGGTGCATTTTTTTAATCTAGTAGATCTTGTAAAGTAGGATCCATTTTAAAGTATCCTAGTCTAACATTACTTCATTGGATCCAAATCTGATCCGAGGTTCTGCGAGTCTTTTATGAGGCAAAAAGGGGTTGCGATTATTTACAAAGGCAGATCAGTCTCACTAAGACTCTCTCTCTGTGTCTATTCTTTTTGCTCCTCTTCTCCATCTTAAAATAGCCACAGACTCTAATCTGTGTTATCTCAGCTATTAAATAGCTATTCTCAATTTAACACCCTGCCACACATTTCAATTCTTCTGTTTCCCACCAAAAAAGAAAGTGAATGCAGGAGAGTTCAATTTCATTTGCACATGTTTGAACCAGAAAGGAAGAGTTTTTGCTCATACTTGCCACCACTTGATTTGACTGAAGGAAAAACATGAACAAAATATAGCCTTACTTGCTCCACTACAGACTTAGGGATGAATGTTACATTTTCCTTATATTATTTATATTATTCAAACTATGTGAAATAATTATTCACTGTACTTAAATCACAAATCAAAACAAAAACAATGCTTTGTTTTGTTTTGTTTTAAAAGCAAGCAAGTTTAAACTGAAGGAGGAGATTTCTGATTTTACGTTTCAGGGTCTCTGTTATAGTTTCTTCAATTTTTTTGCTGGGTTGTCACCCCAATCTCACAAAGGTGGTCCACTCGAGAGTGGGAAGTGAGCCTGGGTCAGAGGAGGCACCGTTCCAAGGCTCAGTTTCTTTTGAAGATTGTTCATCCTTATGTGAAGTCAGAAAAGCACAAACTGGTGTCATAGTCTGTGCTCCTTTGTCCTGTCACTGAAGTTATCAGGCTTGTACGGTTCAGAGCAAAACCTTCTTTCAACTAGTTTCATTTTCTGAACATGGTAAATATGCCTAGCTAACTACATTTGTTAAGGTTGGTATTTTAAAATGCCACCAGACCTTCAAAGTGTAGAGGATCTTCCATAGTGTTCAAAAATAGACAAAAAAAAAAAAAAATAGATTTGTTTCTGACCAATTACTATGGTTAGTTATCTCGAAAAATACAGGATTCCTTCAAGGCAGTGTTTGTCTCTTTAAAAGTCCTCTGTGGTAAGAGAGAAATGCCAGAATTCTGAGTTTCTTATACATATATTTAACATGTGGCAAACACACATCCCTGAAGATCTGCTCAATTAGGAAAATGAAATTTTGGCACTAACTTAGCCTTGTAAGTATATATCCAAGACTGAAAACTATCTTGAAATTTTTAATTGCTCACTAAAAAAACAAACACAAACTCTTGGTTAGGAGAGTGGAAATTAGCATAATTTAATGTAGCTGGTTCAGTGAACAGTGATTATGTGAATAGCTTACAATAATATTACAACAATTTTATAGATGGAAAGTACAAAAATGATATTTTTTAAATTTCTAACTCCAATTTTACTTCCAAAGAAATAAAACATTTTTATGTTGAAAGCATAAGATTTCAAGATTAATCTAAACAATCCCTCCTATAAGATTTAAAGTATTTTTTCTACCACTATCCTCACCAAATGTCAGCTTTTCTTTATAACACTGTACCATATATAAATGTACATATGATATTTATACATATAATGCATGTATACATATGTACTATATATATGTATATACATGTATATATGTATAAACATATACATATTCTTGTAATCTATATTATCTTTTGTACTAGATTTCTGTAGTCAACATTATTTCATATGGTCAAAATGGTCAGAATAACTTAATGGAAAAAAATTTAAAAATTACGTATTTGTGTTCTCACATTTTTTAAAATGTTAAATTTCTTTTACTGTCAGTTTCTCCGTGAATAATATAACTATGAATTATTCCCTATATCACAGAATCATACATGCAGACATAAATTGAAGCAAATGGCATTTCCCTAATGATATCAATACTATAATACAAATATTGCAGTTTAATTATAAATGCTATAATAAAAAAATGAAAATATATTTTATCTTAGAGGTAATTTAAAATGTTAAATTTTCAGGGTTTTCATAGTATTCCGGAGTACATGGTTTGGGGTTGCAAAAATGTGACTTTTTTAGCATTAAGAAGGAACTGAATGATTAAATCACAGTACATTAATTTTTCTTAGAGGAGGGACACATAGAACCTGTGATGAATGTATTTTCTTGGTCCCTCTTTCATTTGTCATTTCAATCTCTTCTTCCTACTTTTATTTTATATCTAAAACACTTTCACCCTGTACAATATTGGAAGTATAACTCAAAATTATGGAAAACTCATACAGTAACTTAATTTGTTCTTTCTGGAAAATGATTTCCTTTGTTCCCCACCCCTCACAACTTCATTCTCATTCTCCCTTCCTGCTCCTTTGTTCCTGGCAAACTTGATTTGTTTCAAACAAGACCAGAGGAAGGGTCACTTCGAAGACCAAGTGACCCAACCAGCATATGTGATCTCTTTACTGATTGATTTGGAAAATACTGGAATATAAACATTTGTTGACATTCAGAAGTTATCTCTGAATCTTTTAAAAGTCCTCTTGTAAATGGTCACTTAGTAAAGGTAATGCATGAAGACACTCAATTTTCACACTCTCAGAAACATAACTTCTGTACTATTGATAGACACTGTTACTCAGTTTGTTGCTTTTCAGGAGATGACAGGAGATATTGTTTACCTCTGAACTAAAGTTTTGGCCCAATGACTATCACTTATATACCTCACAGCTGTGGAATTCCAGGTAATCAGCTTCAAAAGCCACACTAGCAATAGCTGTGACTTCATTTATTGAATTTGAATCATTATTCCCAAATTTATTTCAAGTTTGACTAGCTACACTGGTTACCTTTGCCATAATAGTCATGAAAGTAATATTACAGCAAAGTATCATATGTATTAGATTTGATAACATAGTCTCATTTGCTGTGATAATAGTAGTTGTGCTCTTGAAAATATTAAATTGTCCAGAAAAACATTATAGAAACGGTTAGGGAAGAAAAGTTTAGAAGTTAGTAAGATTCACACTTACAAAGCAAGACGTCTACCTCATTAAAAAAAAAACAAAAAAACCCCTTTTTTTTCAATAGCTATAGCAGAAATTTATGATTGCAAAAAATTGGTTTTTCATGACTGACAGAAAATTAGTTAGTGAGATATTCTCAATTAACACCTAGAACATTTTTCCCTCCACCAAACTACAATGTTGCTAGCAACACAGTTCCAAGCTCTGCACATAGAACAAAATCAACAGAAAACAAGCTGAAGATGTATTCCTAGGCCTTGACTCCAAAGTCTATTTTTTCTTTTTCCAAGGTGCTGACCAGGATCCAGTTATATACAATAATAATGGGAAATGTTACACATCACAGGCACTATATAACAGGATTGCTTAAATTCAACTTTTTGTAAAACCTCTTGTGCATGTAGTTTATCATGCAAAGTTCATTTTTACTGCCACTGGCATCCGATACAATCAGCTTCAAAGAAAACCAATGCTGTCATTGCAAACAGAATGCGTTATTCAATTGGAGAAGCTTCTGCCAAAAGACTCTGCTTTATCCTATGGTCTCTTAATATACAAAAATAACATTCTCAAGAGCTTTCTGAGTTGCTCTGTACTTACTTGACACCAAGATTCAAATTATTCTGCTTATATGAACCTTTTGAATGACTTTTTATTTTATGACTGTCATAACAAATTACTAGGACAGTCATATCTTAAAAATACAAATGTATTATCTTACAGTTCTGTGGGTTCTCACTGGGCTAAAATCAAAGATTTGGGAGAACTGAGTTCCTTTTTGGAGGCTTTAGAAGGGCATGTCTATTTTTGTATTTTCCAATTTCTAGAGGGCATCCACATTCTTTGCCTTGTGTGTCCCATATTTCATCTTCAAAGCTAGCGATGGTGCAATGCTCTGACCATTCTGCTGTGAGCACAACTCCCTCTGCTGCTCCTCTGCTGTGGTCTGCTTCCACTTTTAAGAATCCTCCGGATTACATTTCACCTAGCTAGATAACACAGGACAACATCTCTGTTTAAGGTCAGCTGATTAGTAACCTTAAATTCATCTGAAACCTTAATTTCCCTTTGCTATGTAACCTAATGTATTTAATGTTTCTGTGGACTAAACTTGGGCATCTTTGAGAGGCCCTTATTCTTCCTAACACTCCTTGAAAACTGATGAACACCTTGTTTGCATCTGTAGCTAATCAAGTACAGCTTTCAAAGTAATCAGAAAACGCAGCCAGGCAGTTTTTCTCCCTGGCAAATCCTAGCAGCGAAGGAAAAGGAAGGGAAAAACGAAGGGAAAACAGCGGATGATTCACACACATTACCACAACTCATGGAAAATAATTGAAAAGTCTATCTCTTTGAATAGAGCTCTTTATAAACTCTTTGACCTTAATTACTCCTTATTTCCCTCCCACCACTTTTTGAGAAAAATTAAATAAGAAAAATGTTTCCTTGCTGTATTTGATATTATTAGTTTGATTAAGATTGATTATCATTTATATGTTAAGGCAAATTTCAACACATTTATGTATGTTTGATTATCCAATCTTTCTTTCAATGCTTTATTTCCCATTTGACTGTAAGTTCCTCAAAAGAAGGGTGATAACTTATCCATCTATGTTTTTCATGGTTCACATATTATATTATTATGCTGCACATTACAGATATTCATTGAATAGTTGAATGAATAAATATCTGAGTGATTGCCAATCAATGCATTTTTTCTGTACCATTTTGTCTAGTAACAAGCTTTTAAAGCTTGGTCAATATTTATCATTGAATACAATTTTTCCCCTTCTTTTACAAATAATAGTTCTAATTGCATTTACTGTAGAATAATTTAGGAAATATTAAGCCAGCCGTATTTACTTTGCATTCTAAGTTTTATTTTAAGTGGAAAAGGAGAAACTAAAAACAAAATGTTACTGACCTTGAGGACAGTTGCCTTAAGAATTTTAATAAAATTTATTTTATTTTACCTTACCAGGTCATTATCTTAGGTTTTCAACAATTTAGCATGTCATCTTAAAATCAAAAGACCATATAGTCACATGTAGGAATGACAAAGAAGAGTGCTAGCTGACACATTCTAATGTGAAACCAAGATGCTTTTGGAGCAGGAAAATCTGAGCGTACAAACATTTTGGTTACATTTTATATCTTTGCCTCTCCCTAGCAAGGGTTAGAGGAATGCCCCTTCCCTCCAAAATGCTCACCGCATCCCTCAGTTGTGAGTCTACCCCCCCAACCCCTAAATCCCTGGTGGACACCACCACCATTTGAACACCGTAGTGTTAATCAGTCATTACCAATTTGATGGCGAGTACGTGTGGAGCCCATTCTTCCGGTCTTGTGTCAACTCACTTCGGATAATGGGCTCAAGCTCAATCCAGGAAAAATATAAGTGGTGCTAGATCACTGTTGTTTCTTAAAATTGAGTAATATTCCATTGTATATGTATACCAAATTTTAATAATCCACTCTTGAATTGTCAGACACTTGGGTTGTTTCCACATCCTTGCAATAGTGAATTGTGCTGCCATAAACATTCGGGTGCAGATGTCTTTATTATAGAATAGAATGTCTTATGCTCTTTTGGATAGATGCCTAATAATGCTATTGCTGGATTGAATGGTATTTCTATTTTTATCTCTTTGAGGTATCTCGAAATTCTCTTCCACAGAGGTTGCACTAATTTGCAGTCCCACCAGCAGTGTAAGAGTGTTCCTGTCTCTCCACATCCTCACCAGCATTTGTTTTTATGGGGATTTTTTTGATAGAGGTCAATCTTACTGGGGTTAGGTGGTATCTCATTGTGGTTTTGATTTGCATTTCTCTAATGATTAAAGACGTTGAGCATTTTTTTATGTGTTTGCTAGCCACTATTCTGTCTTCTTTTGAAAAATTTCTGTTCATTTCCATTGCCCATTTATTGATGGGGCTTTTTGATTTTTTCTTGTTGATTCTTTTAAGTTCTAGATAGTTTATTGCTATCAGATCTTTATCAGATGCATAGAGAGCAAATATTTTCTCTCATTCTTTATTACAGCATATCCAATTGATGAGGAAACCTTTCCCTAACTTCTTCCACCTTGTCAGTTACAGAGTTAAAAATGGGTATTAGGCTGGAGAATCGTGAAGCCTGAAAGAGTTAGTCATTGGATGTCAACCAAGGCTCATTATTAAGCCAATAGATGTTTTCTGAAAAGGAGTATGTCCAGTAGTTTGTCAAACCTTAAGTCCAAAACTCCAAAAGGGAGTATCTCCAGCTGCCAACTTTTGCATTCTACCTCCACTTGTCTTGGTTAGGGACCAAAATACAGGAGTTGACTTGCAAAACTGACAGACCTCAGATATTAAACACACTGGTATTAAATCCAAACCCACCTGCTGCTGGTAAATAGCAGGGAAGTTTGTCACACTTCTGAAATCATAACTTTCCCTTATTGAAATATTGGGATGGTCCCCTCTGCAGCTTATGAGTTGGTAAATAACAAGCAAATATCATAGCACATCAATTCCTAGCATACATTTAGAGGTAGAAGCAATGAGATACAACAATAAAACATTTGATTTTTTTCCCTTCACTACAAGTTCTGCTGAAAGCCCTAGCAGTTATTTTATTGTTTCAGGAATAAAGTCACAGCTGCCAGCAGATCCTGTTATGTTTTGGCTAGAAAATTTATAATCCAAAGGTAGAACTGAAGTGGTAAAAACTAGCTAAGAGATCATTTAAGCAGCCAGAGCTTGAGAACACATGTGCACTCTCTTGCATGCACTGTCTCTCCCTCTCTCCACCTGCCTCTTTGACTCCCTACCCCATAATTTTCATACCTTGTGCATCTGGAGTGACCAGACCTCAAGAGATTGTTTACTGTGCCCCTCATACATTACCAAGTTTCCACCCTATATTTTTTGACTTGATTGTTCACCTTTGGCCATTTTTGTATCCAATGTCCACAAGAGAATAGGCATTTTGGTACCTGTATCTAATGGAGCAATAGCAATTCAAATCCTCCTCTCCTTGAAGTTCCTAACTGTATTCAGATGGTGTATGCTTACAGTGAGACCTTGGACCCACCCCTAATCTTTAAAGCAGCTGAGTCCTTGGTAAAGGTGTAGCAAGAGATCAGAATAAAATGGAAAAACTTATATCTGTACCCATAAATGAGATATATTACCCTTCAGGTTCAAGGAGAATAGCAGCTGAGCTGCTCAAAGCCTTGCTCCAGGTTTAGAAATTAATTAACCCTTTTCTTCCCTCATGGAGGAGAGAGCAAAAACCAACAGCAACAATCACGCTGCTTGTATCAACCCTTTCTCCCACCTAACAACCATCCTTCTGATTCTTCCTTAAGAGGAAACAAAGAGGAGAACCATTTATTACCCTTTAGCTGAAATAGATCGGTCAATAGATTTGCTACCAATACCCACTGGCTAAGGGACACCCGATTTTTTCCCCAGTAAATCATTATCACGAAAGGATTCTACTTTGTTCACTTTAATTAGTATGATTTTATGTATAGTATTATTTATTTAAATATGACAGCAAAAACAAAGTTTATGGGTCAGAGATACAAAAATTATTTATATCCTTATAGAATATCTTAACACAGGTCTGCATGTCTCATTTCTACCTAGTGGCGGCATGATGAGGACAGAAGTAACCTGAAGAAGTAACAAGAAGGTATTTGCAGTGCAGAGTGCAGGAGAAGGGCTACAAACTTATGAATCTCAGAATTTATATGGGATAATTTGTACATAATTTTCCCTCATCTTAAGAGAGAGAAAGAGAGAGAGAGAGAGAGAGAGAGAGAGAGAGAGAGAGAGAAAGGCCTTTGCTCTCTAATGTAAACCAATTCTCTCTGGGAAGTATAGAGAAAGGTCCCTAAGTTGCTTAGTTAGACTCTTTAAAATACAAATGAATGGGTGAGGGATTTGTTACTTTTTATTATGTAAATGAATGGCTCTAGGGACGATTGATTTGTAAATTTCTCCAGAGTATTTATTTTTAACTTCTAAGACTTGTTTGCCACTTACTCATTTTTTGTTTTTGTGTTTTTTTTTTTTTTTAACCCAGATTGTCATTACTTTTTGCCCAGAAAGCCATGATCATATAATAATGTGAAAATATTCACGTTTTTGGCCGGGCATGGTGGCTCATGCCTGTAATCCTAGCACTCTGGGAGCCTGAGGCGGGAGGATCTTTTGAGCTCAGGAGTTGGAGACCAGCCTGAGCAAGAGCGAGACCCTGTCTCTATTTTAAAAAAATATAGAAAGAAATTAGCTGGGCAATTAAAAATATATAGAGGAAAAATCAGCCTGGCGTGGTGGCACATGCCTGTAGTCCCAACTACTCAGGAGGCTGAGCCCAGGAGTTTGAGGTTGCTGTGAGCTAGGCTGATGTCATGGCACTCTATAGCCAGGGCAACAGAGTGATACTCTGTCTCAAAAAAAAAAAAAAAAGAAAAGAAAAGAAAAAAAAATTCACATTCTCTACTTACACGGATTGGTTTCTATGCTGATTGTATGTATATGGCAAACAATGACTTTCTCAGCACATAGTTACTAAGCACCTACTAAATGCCAACATATAGGATAAAGCAGTTAACAAGGAGGAAGATTATTCTTGCCCTCAGCACATTATAGTGAAGTAAGGGAAAAACAGAATTGGGAAAACAAACAAGTAAAAACAATGGTAACTTAATGTTAAAAGCCGAGAGGAAAAAATAATCAGGAGAAGACATGGGAATTTGGGGAGATTTGGGGATTTTTAAGGAGGATGTCCAGAGAAGTTTGCCCAAATGAGAAGATGGCAACTGAATAAAGAATCTAAAATGAGGGCCTGAACCTTGGCAATGGCAGAGAGATAATCAGGTAGCAGGACCAGAGAGAGAAAATTCTTAAGATGTAGTAGTATTTGGCCATTCAAGGAACAGCAAAGACAATAATACAGGTAAGACAGAGCATGCGGAAGACGTAGAGTACAAAGTCACCACTGGCTCCAATGAAGGATATTCACAGCCATGTCACTAGGTAAGTTAATTTAATACACAAGTGAATGCTAACATATTGTATATAGATTACACAGTAAAATTAGGACAGTTGTCATGGAAAGGCTGGAGACTGAATTTCTTCTATAAACATAAGTAAATTTCATACACTTGGAGGAGGGATTGCAAAACAATGTAGGTAAAGTTTGTGGTCAAGATCCCTAAGTTATTGCCAAATTTCACTCTTCTTAACAGAGATAATTATGATTGGGCACATGACTATCCAGTTTGATTATATTTCCCACCCTCTTTTATAATTAGATGTGGACATAATGAAATTATCACAAAAGGCAGGTATGTGGAATTAAATAAGCCTTAAGGCACAGGGAATGGCCTAATCCACATTTTCTCCCACCTTTCTGAATCTAAAACACAAACTTACAAGGGCTTTATTCTTTCTTCTTTTTCTCCCTTCCATCCTTCCTCCTCCCTTCCCTTCTTTACTTCCTTCCTCTTCCTCTTCCTAGTTTGCTTACACAAATGATTCATCCACTTCTGCACATAAAGCACTTTACTAGGTGCCTAAGACTCAGTTATAAGCCAAACCAGAACCTGTGCTGCCTCTTAGGGCTCTCACAATCACATATATGAAAAGATCATGATAAAAGAACTGCAGATGTAAATGTTGCATTGCAACTAAGATAACTGGTAATAAACCAGAGGCTTCATAATTTAAAATAATAATAAAAATATGGCAGTATAACATATTGTTTAAGGCACATTGCTTTCTGAAAACTCATAGCCCATATAACTTTAGATAGTTACTTGAACTTCGAAACTTTCAGTTTCTATTTTAAAAGAATATGAAGACGACATTTCACTTTGTTAGTACTTATGATTATACATAATTTTAGCCAGTGTAAGGATGATAATTTTGATACATGTAAAGTTCATGTAAAATGTTCTAGTACAACATTCTTTGATACATAGTGAAATATAAAAAAGAGATATCAATTGCTATTGCTTTATCTTCTCTCTGTCTGACCATTAATCACCTGTTATGCCTTCCCTTCCATCTTTTTACATGAATAAAATATACAGCTTAAAAGGAAAAAATTAAGCTATGTATATTTTGAATTACTAATTATCTGACCTTGGCAGAGTTATCAAGAAAGGTGTCCTGAGGATGTGATTGGTGTGCTAAGAACTTGAGAGTAGGAGTTAAAAGCAATGTATGGAAATGTGCTGTACATAAAGAAGGGATAACATGTACAAGGCCATATGTCTGGAGATTATAGACTTTAAAAATAATATGTGCTTTCAAATTGATACTTATTTGTAAATACAAATACCCTCAAGGAAAACTAATTACTACCACTGTGTGAAGAAATAAGGCAGAAAAAAACAAGGTAAAAGAACTCTCTGTTGAAACTTTCCCAGGTGTTTCTCTGCTAAAGCTTTGGCTAATTTTCTCAAAACACTCTAATATTAAGCAGATATCATCATTTTTTGGCGCTCCTAAAATTCAACAAGTAAAGTGCTTTGAGAACCCCCTCCCAATTGTTGCCACAACCTTTGCTCTTGACTGGTCCACTTTGCCTTTGACTGGGCTTCTTCCACCTCTTAGTAACCATTGCTTGATTGCATGTTGTCCTCAGAATTGTATTAGTAAAGTCACATTTGATCTTCTTTTAACATTATTCAAAGAAATGCTTCGAGATCTTGATCACATGTGTTTAAAATGTCCGCTGAAAGCTCTGCTCTTATCGGCAGCTGATTTGGGTGCAGTGGTTTTGGCACCCATCAAGTAGAAAGTTTGCTCAATTTCAATTTTTCAGTCAGAATTGTATAAGCCGACCCAGTTGGGATGTCTATGGTGTTGGCTATTGTTTCTTTAATTGTCAGTTCTCTTCAATTAGGGCATGAACAAGATTAATTTTTTCTGCACAAATTGACGTGGATGGTCTGCCACCGTGGGCTTCATCTTCAACATTGTCTTGTACCTTCTTGAAATGAGTTCTACATTATACACTGCTGATTTCTTTGGAACATTGTCCCTATAAACTTTTTGTAAAGTAGCATTAATGTCACTATTCTTCCATCTAAGCTTCAACCTAAATGTGATGTTTGTTCTTACTTCAATTTTAGCAGAATCCATGTTGCTTTGATAAGCATGCTCTTGAAACTGATGTCTTCTCCTTCTTAGTGTCTCAAATCAGCTTCTGTTTTCACATGTTGTAACAAGTTAGAAGTTCATTTTGGTTCAAAAAATTTTGAAATCCATGCATAGCTTTTTAATGGTACACATTTTCCATGAACTTTTTGAAAAACCCGTGTATGAGGAAGAAAAAATGTCTGGAAGAAAAAAAAAAGGAGGGAATCATTCACTAAGTTCAAAAACAATGGCTACTAATCAAAGTTTCCACGAAAGAGGTACCATTAATTTGCAATGATAATGAGCCTATAGATTGTCTTATATTCTTAAAATTGAAGTGACTTCAAGAAAGGTTACTATACTGTTATTAGAGCACACATACATATATATAAATGTGAATCAGAATTCCAAAAGGCAACATTGGCACAAGACTCTATATTACAATTCATGTTTAATATCAAGGTTTGTCAGTAGAAAAGCACTCTTGTTCTACCTCAAACTCTTAGCCTTTAAAGATCCTTACTATGTTATACTGTCATTTTTATGAAGATGGCCAATGAAACAAAAAAATCAGGAAGGAAATTTTGCACTTTTTTGTCAACTGATGTCTGAAGGACTATACTTCAATAAAGTATACTTTATATTATAAAAATTATTGAACTCTCCTAATATCAGATCAATTAAAGTTGGCACAGTATAGTATAGGGAGAGATTTAGCATTTAAAATTTATTTTTGGCCGGGCACAGTGGCTCACCCCTGTAATCCTAGCACTCTGGGAGGCTGAGGCGGGAGGATCGCTCAAGGTCAGGATTTTGAAACCAGCCTGACCAAGAGCGAAACCCCGTCTCTACTAAAAATAGAAACAAATTAATTGGCCAACTAAAAACATATAGAAGAAATTAGCTCGGCATGGTGGCACATGCCTGTAGTCCCAGCTACTTGGGAGGCTGAAGCAGAAGGATCGCTTGAGCCCAGGAGTTTGAGGTTGCTGTGAGCTAGGATAACATCATGGCACTCTAGCCGGGGTAACAGAAAGAGATTCTGTCTCAAAAAAATAAAAATAAAAATAAATTATTTTTAAAAGCTTATTAGTAGTCAGATGTAATGGTGCATTTTTCTAAAAATGTTTTACAATAACCCCAGGGCATACCAATACTGGAAATAACCAACTGAAATAAGTAATTAATCAGCAAATATCGTGTTCCTGGGTACACAGAGAAAAATCTGACTTTCAGAGATACACCTTTTATGTACCTTATTAATGTGCAAAACTAGAACTACAAATCTAAGGACAGTCAACAGGAGGTATTAGAAAAATTTGAAAATCTTTAAAAATCTAAGTTCTTAGGAGACATGAACATATTTTGGGCATTACTAAATGTTATTAAAAGAATTAAACACAATTCTCAAAGAAAAAAGGCACCTCTGGGAGCGAGAGCCCCAGAGAAAGATGCCTGGAGGAAGTCATAGGTAGGAAGTAACTCTCGGTTTAGATAAATATAAAACCCCTTATTAGTTCACGGCTATGTCTTTCCCACTTTGGGGGTTTGAGGGCAGAAAGAACATAAGAAGCTCTTTTGAGAAGTTGTATGATCTGACATTGAGTATCAGGGATTCCAAAAGCTTTGAAAATAAAAATATGGGAATCCTTTTCTACTCTAATTGTAGTTGGCTGATTGAGATTTATTTATTTATTTTTAACATTTATTTATTTATAATATTTATTTATTTTTCAGACACGGTCTCCCTCAGTTGCCCAGGCTAGAGTGAAGTAACACAATCACAGCTCACTGCAGCCTTAAACTTCTTGGCTCAAGCAATCATCTCTCACCTTAGCCTCCCGTGTAGCTGGAACTACAGTCACATGCCACTATGCCTAATTTTTTTTATTTTTTGTAGACACCAGGTCTCCCTGTCTTGCCTAGGCTAGTCTTGAACTGCTGGCCTCAAGCAATCCTCCCGTGTCAGCCTTCCAAAGTGCTGAGATTACAGGCTTGAGCCACCACATCAGACTTGTAGATCGAGCTTGAGGTTAACATGTTCATTATTTCAAAGTGAAACTAAAACAAACAAAAACATCATTTTTAAAATTGGCCCCATCCAGAGTTTAGAAAACTATTAACAATGTCAATTTTTCCTCATAAAAATTCAGAGACGAGATATATGGAAATACCTTTCAAAAACTTGCCACATAAGCAGGAGAACAGATCTCAATTACACCAGGTTATAGTTTTTCGTCTGACGGTATAATTGTGGCTGGTTGCACAATGGCTTAATTTTATTAAGTTTATTGAAAGTTATTGAAACAATGCATTACATTGATTTTGCTCTCACTGAAATCTGTTACATAAAATGGGCCATAGAAATAATAAAAAATGGTTTCAACTTCTTTAATGTGAATTAACTCCAAGAGCTTGGCCTGTGTGATTTCCTAAATTGAGAGCTTTTTCCACTGACATATATTAATATATATGTGTGTCATATATTAAGTTATTGCCATGAAGAAAGCATTAATTTTTATCTAGTCTATTAAAACAATATTCTGTATTAGATTCCAGTAACATATAATATACAACTATAAAACACATGAATATGTGGCTTTGGTTAGTTACTCACAATATGGTGAATATATCATTGTTAAATGCACAAGATGCTCAGAGTACCACATGAGAGCATACAAATTGTTATAAATAGAATTTCCTCACTCAGCTTTCTTAGTATGAAAAGGAAGTGGTAATTATATTGGTAGTCATAATAAAATTGTCAGATCACATGTGAAATCTTAGTAATTTTATATTTATGATGCCTACTGATAATATATTTGGAAATGGATATTCCTTTTCCATAACACATTAATTACAAATACTTCCACAGGTTACAACATTTAGAGTTTGTTTTAAGATAATTCATTCATAATATATAGGCCTTCAAATGTTCATTAAACGAAATGTTCATTAAACTAATATAATCACTGAGTGATTTGTTTCTATAGCATATGTTTATGGCTTCTATTTGTACCCATTAATAACTTGCAGAGTTAATAAGTACATGCTTTCCTTGCATCTTTATTATACTCCAACTTCTCTGCAAAATAGTCAATGTGAAAACACTAAGAGGAAAACTAAGTTAGTTTAATATCAACTTCAATTTTGCTTTATATAGTCTTCAGTCTACATGTAATCTTATTATGAATTCTAGATTAGAATGCAATTTAAAGGTTTCAAAATTTACTATTGTGATTTCAAAAACTACATTTGCCATTATGCTGTAAAAATTTATACTTAAGAATAACAATGTTTTGATAAAAAAGAAGGGAATGGGTGATTCAGTCGACCATGATGTCATACACTTCTAAAAGTAAAAGCTCATGGAATTATAGAGATAGAACTGCTGTGTTAAAGCCATCGCAGTTCTGTATGTTACTTTGAAATGTATATGATGTTTGAATTCATTTGTCAGTGATACTCATTTATAAAAATAATGGACACTAACATCAGAAGATTAATTTGATTGTGACCTTTAATTTATTGGTAGTATTTTATCTTAGTGTGTATAAACAATGTGGTTATGGTAATGGTCAAAATTAACAGAAATGTTGAATTATGCTAGCTATGCCTGCTAATAATTTATGGGCATTATCCTATGTTATTATAACAACACTCTTATGATATAGTCATAATTGCTATCTCATACTTTTATTCTTTTAAGTGATATTTATTAGGTACATGTTAATTTTTTAGATATTATAGGTATAATAAGTAAAACAAAAAGCTCCTTGTAGTTATAGAATTTATATGGGATTAAGAGTGAGCAAAATATAATCAGATAATAGAAAAAATGAAGAAAATAATGTTATGGCAATATGATGTAAACTAATATATATATTAATAATAGGGAAACATTTATTGAAGGCACCAATATTTAAATGATTCCTGAACTTTTGAATAACAGCTGCATAAAAAGCTTGTAGAGATAATTTCAGGCAAATGGAACAGACTGTGTAAGTACCCTGGTGTGAAAAATAGTTGGGTGTTTGTGAAGAACCAAAGACACAGAGAATGGTGTGATGCATCTGATATCTGCGTAACTGGATTGTTCACAAGAGAAACAGAGAATGTAGAATAAAGTTAATGAAGAGATAAAGGTTAAAAAACATTCCTAAACTCATTAATAAAACAAAAACATGAAATTTCAAGAAATCCACAGACCCCTAAGCAATATGAAACAAGTAAATTCACCACTGTTATTTTTGCAAAAAGCAAAGGAAAAGAGGAGATATTTAAAATGATAGAAACAAAAAGATAGATAATATGAAAGGTGAAAGTAATGGAAGACACAGAAAATGGAATGAATCTTCCACATACTCAAAGAAAAAAATTGTTGCCAATAACGACATTTATTTGTAGTAGATAAAATAAATATTTTTGAAAGCCAAAAGAGAAGAAAGAGAAGAGAGAGTGATAAAAGTGAGTCAGAGGGAGGGAGAGAGAACAGTGTAGCAAAATCATACTGAAAGAAATACCAGAATGTGTTATTTAGACAGCAGAAAAGTGGGAGAAAAATACACTATATTGAAATAAATATTGACTATGTAAAACAATAATAGCAATGTTATGTGGGATTTGAAATATAGACTTAAGGCACAGAGATGTAATAGGACATTCTTGTGGAGGAGGAAATGAAAGTGCCGTCCTCTGTCTAGAAAAGAATAACAGACAGTCAGCAATATGACTCTGGTAAGTCTGAGACACCTTAACATGCTGACATCTCTCATGAAGAACAGTAGTAAAATATCATATATAACATCCTAACAAATAGAAGGAATAAAAGCAGAAATACAAGAAATAACACAAAATAAGGAAACAAAAGAGAGAAAAATATATCAGAAGAAGAAGAAATACAAAGCACATTAAGATGACATTTAAATCTCCACATATCAATAACTATACTAATTGGAAATCACTATAAACACAAATGAAAAGACTCTCAAAATGGAAAAAAAAACTATGCTAATTACAAGAGAAACATCAAGTCATAAGCACATAGGAAGTTTTCAAATAAAAACAATGAAAAGGAATATTCTAATCAATCATTAACCTATAGTTATATCAACATCAAATGAACTAATTTTAAGAAAAACTACATTACTAGAGATAAATGAAAATGTAATATTGGTAATAAAATCAATAACCAAAAGACAACAAATATGTAAGAACTCAATAATACTATTTCAAAATGTGTGACTCAGTAATTTATAGAAAAACATGAAAAAATAGACAAATCTACAATCACAGCAAAAGATTTCTTAGTAACTAAAAAAAATAAAAAGTAACAAATTTTAAAATATCAATATATTTTCTTTGTAAATTAAGCAAGGAATAAGTCATTAAAAATTCTCATAAATTTGGAAATTATCATGTAAAATAGTAAATAACCCATGAATTATAAACTTACAATGGAATTAGAAAATATCTTTAACTAAATTATACCAAAAAATACAAGTGACAAGTTGAAGAATGAGGTAAAGCAGTGTCAAGATAAAAATATGTAATCATAAATATTAATAATAGGTACACAGAATAGATGTGGAAATTAATCTATCTCATGTATCCCAAAAGGTTAGAATAAAAAAATTCAAAGAATGTAGAAAGAAGGAAATAATAAAGATGAAATCAAGGAAACAGAAAAAAGATCATACAATGGAGCAAATGAACAAAGCAAAAACTAGTTCTTTGAAAAAGTTTTAAAATTTATAATAATCTGGTGTGGTAAAATATAACCACATTTTTACTTCCTGTTTTCCTCCTTCATAAAGAACACAGCTAAGTTTTTCTTTCCATGAAATTATATTAGTGACAAGATCCGCTCTTCCTCCCTCCTTCTCTGTCTTTTTCCTTGTCTCTCTTTCTCTAATACCTAAATTTTCCAAGTGTAAATATCACTGTTTTGTGTCTGAAACTTCTCATTTAAAGATGCAATGGTGATATATCCTGGGTGAGACACTAATGCCTGGTAGCCAGATAAGAGAATGAGAAGGGTGTTAATTGACTGGTAGGGAGTGAGTAAGGATAACGGAAGTACATGGGGATGGTAGTTAATTAATGTGAATTCTGAAAATAAAGTCAATGGACAGTGTTATGGCCCGACTCTGCGGCATGGATGGGTGGCTTAGCCTTTTCCCCTTTGGTGTACCTCACACTTGCTGAGCATTTGCGCTTCATAATTCTTTCTCCTCCTGTCAGAGAAAGGCTTGAATTAGACTTTTCATGAAGTGATTTCTAGACCTAAACTCCATGAAATAAGCTAAATCCATTTTAAAATGTGTACGGCATGTGCATGTTGAATGTCCTCAAATTACTAGTTACATTACTATGGTCAATTATACTTGACAATTGTGCTTAATTGAAGATGAAAGCACATTAGGTTTTTAATTTAAAAGCCATAGGTAAAACTACTCTAAAAATCCTATTGGAATCACAGACCTAGTGATGTTTCTCTCTATATGCTGGGATTTCATGGAACATTAACCTGTGCATTCACATAATTAGAACAATAACCGAATGAAATGTTGTACCAAGTAACACATGATAGCACCTCCCATTTGTCTCTACTAAGATTTAGATTATGAACATGAAATCCCCTTTGAGAACACTCAGAGTAAAATGTGTTTTAAAAATACATGAGTGAGAGAATATTCTTCTCCTCTTGAACACTTCTAGTACGATCACAGTTACACAAGCCAACAAATCACTAAAGACAAGAACCCTTAGTTTCTGTAGACTCTCCTTTCTTTTCTCTTCCTTCAACACCCTTACTGGTCCATCGTGGGTCAATTTCTGTCCCCAGTCTCAGCTCCCTCACATTCATCTTTCATACCGCTGATAAAATCATCTTCACCACGTCACACTGTAGTTCAAAGCACCTCTAACAACCTTCTGACTTTAGGCTGATCCCCAAGCCTTGACCCCTTCTGTTCTTCTCAGATGTATTTCTCACAAGCATTATTAATATTGCTGAGGCCCCAGCTATTATCAACCCCAGTTCATCTCACGGTGAATACATGGAAAGACAAAAAGACCCTGCACTAATATATTTAATTTTTTACCTGATGGGATTGTAGGGTCCAGGAGAAACTCGAATTCATGCTTAAACTCAACACTGAAAAAAATCCATGATGACTGCTTCTGGTCAGCTTCTCACAACTACTTCCACCATCTGAAAAAAAAAAAAATGTCAAGATTACTACAAGTGAAAACTTTCTTTGCATGTCTTTTATGTGGGATGCATTCACTGAGCACCTCGGGGTAGGTGAAATGCCTCCCAAATTCTCAGCAACTAGAATAATTGTTCATGTTGCTTATGTGATTTTGCCTATATCCATGCCATACCCATGAACAGGGGAACAAATGCATCTCAACGGTTTAACATAATTTTATTTCTCCTTCATGGTGCACTCAAATGCAGATTGTCTCACAAGAGTAGCACTCCTCCAAGTAATAACCTGGTGTTAGAGTCCCTTTATATCCTTGATGCCACTGTTTCCAACATGTGACCTCCATGGTCACTACAGAAAGGGAAGAAAGAACGTAAAATGTCCTTGAGCCCCAGTGGAAATTCCAGACTGAATTTGGATCTTCTATTATAAAGGTTTCGTATACATAAAGTAGAAATGATGTAATATGTAAATCTACAATGTAAAATCTACTGGGAAAAAAGGGTTCTATCAGTTTACAAGTTTCCTATTGCACCTGAACAAATTATGACAAATTTAGTGACTTAAAACAATACTCTGAAATCAGAGTTCTGTATTCCAAACATCCAACCTGGCTCACTTGGTTTCTCTGATGTGCTGATGTGTGTTTCACAAGAGTAAAATCAAGGTACCAGCTTGCTGAGATCTTTATCAAGAAGCTCTGGGAAAAGCTGACTTTTAAGCTTATTCAAGTTGTTGGTCAAATTCAGTTCTTGGTAGCTGTAAGATTGAAGTCCCTGTTTCCTTAGTGGTTGTGGGCCAGGGGTCAATCTCAGCCTATAGGGGCCTCCCACCTTCTCACACTTCAAGACGCTCTGACCACCTTTTCTGCCTCATGTCTTCTGTTTTTATCTTCTGACACATTTTTCTGCCTCTAGCCAAAGAAAAATTATCTATTTTTTAAGACTTGCATGAATATATTGGACACAACTGGATAATTCAGGATAATCTCTCTATTTTAAGGGCAGCTGATGTAATAACTTTAATTATGTCTGTAAAGTCCCTTGACAGCACTACTTAGATTAGTGCTTCGATGTAGTATTTAGAAATGGAAATCTTTAGAATTCTTCGTACCACAATCAGTAACACCAATCTGAACCATATCCACAGACTTAATTTATTTATATTTTCCCTATTCATTCATAAAAAATACACACGGATGTTTTGGTTTAAAGAAGAAATACTTAAAGTTGTAAGTATAAACATATATTTAAGTAGTAAATTCAAACTTTAATGTGATAGCCATTCATGAGATGTATGTGTATGTATATATAGATATATAGATATATATAATTAGGAAACAGATTGATGGGGAAATATTCTTAACACGTGCTTTATTTATTCTTAAAACCAGGAGGTAAAAAAAAAATTGTGGTATTATATAACAGAATTGGGGATGTAATGGAAAGTCTCCTTTCAAGCCTGTGTTTTAAAATATCAGAATCATGGGGGGGGGCTGTAAAAAATTTAAAAAAAAATAAAAAATAAAATATCAGAATCTAAAAGATAAATAAAAAGAGATAAAAATGAGAGAATGAGGAAGCTACCTATAAAAATAACCAAGAATAGATTATTCAGAATCCAAGGAGAAATGTTGTTATGGTAAATGCATACTTAAAAAAAATAAAGAATCCAGTTAACAGTTGTACTGTTACTACTTTTCCCTGAGATTATTATAAGGTGGTTATTTACATACATTGTAATGACATTTTAACCTTAAAGTCAATAATAGGACTTCATTAAAAAAATAATTAAAGTAAAACAATTTGTATACATCCATTAGAGGGAAAAAATAAAACAAAGCAACAAGAAAAAAGTCTTTCGTGTTTCAATCAGCAATAATTACTGTCTACATTTATCAAATAAAAGGGGTAATTATTCTAACTATACATTTAAAAGCCTAAATTTGCATACATGGATTTATTGACTTTTTGGATATATATGCCTGCATTAATTGGTTCTCTGGGAAGTAAATGCTGAGTTTGAGTGAGGCATCCAAAAGGTTTATTAGGGACTAATCCTGTGAAAGATAAAATGAGTTGGTCAAAGAAATTCTTCAGACTGCAGTGCAGATCCTAAACCTGTAAAGAGAAACAGGTGGGAAAACAAAATAGGCAAGGAGACGTTCAGAACACAACACAGATGAGCAAGATCTTAACTAATCCAACAAGGGTTCCAGCACAAAGAATGCCTTTGAGGAGTACTATGTGGAGAAGGCAGACCCCAATACCAGCCTACATATTGGCTGGGGCTTCCTTGGAGAAGTGTGGCCTCAACTTGAAAGATGTGTCTCATCCAGGAGTGAGTAAGGATGGGGACCACCTGCTAACAACACTCCTTACATGTTGTTCTGTAAATGAGCATCCTCTTTTGTGAAAAATTTGTCTGAACGGTACAAATTCCTCACTCTGACCATCCACAATTTGCAGGTGGATGAAGATTCTTTTACATACATGATTGGTGTCCAGGATTCCTGTGGACCTCTCTTCCTGAGAAAAAACTAAGACGATAGAGGGTAGTGGAATCAAATATATCTTTTAAAGGTTGATATTGATCAACCTTTTAGATCATTTAAAAGGTTTTAAAGGTTGATATTGATCATTTTCCTACCAAACTACATACGCTCGTCATGGAAGCTGACTTATGGTGGGTCAAAATTCTCATTTCAGAGCTGTCTGAGCCCTGGTAACCATACATTGTTAGCTAAGGTTATTGCACTTATCCACTCATACACACGATCATGAGAGACAGTAAAAAGACCAATACAACAGGACCGTCGGAGTCCAAAACACATCTCTTCCTGGCTTCACAATCTAATGGCAACCCGCTCTCTTTCTGCCTATCACAGTTAATTCTAGTGTCAAGATGGTGTGATTCTTTTGGCTTGGTATGCTGGTGTGTGGCTTGGGAGAGTCAAAAGTGAATGTTTATTTTATATTTGCCCGTGTAGTTACTACTTTGATTTTCATCATTTTGGTTTTGTAGATTCAGATATCCATCTGATAACATGTTGCTTCTCCTTGAATAGCTTCCTTTAAGATAGTTCTGTAGTATAGGTCTGCTGAAGGTGAATTCTTCTAGCTTTTTAGATGTCTGCAAAGTCTTCAATTCACCTTTATTTTCAAAAAATATTTTTGATTGGCACAGAATTCTAGGGTGACAGTTTTATTTTTTGTTATAAGGCTATAAATTCATGTTCTAGTTTATTTTCCAAGAGATGCCAAGTTTGGAGATGTTCTCAGAACCACCAAGGTAGAATGCAATATAGCAGAAAAAATTTTTTTGAAGGATAGTCACCGAATTTTACCTTAAGTGAAGAAGGAAGATGAAAGTGACAGAACTTACCTTTATCATTAAGGTGACCAAAAGTTGGCTTAGCACAAGAGAGATTAAGATACGATTTTTGTTCTAATTTTGAAGATAGGAAGCCTCAACATAACATGGTATAGGCATATGTTGACATCACAGTACTCACATGATCCCAAGTGTGAGTGCCCCTTAAATTTTCTAATGAATGTGGTGTGTACCATCTGGGGGGCGGACATGCATGAAGCTCTGACTCAGGTGGGGCAAAGGCAATATATGTTACCTAAATATTTATATCCCATAATATGCTGAAATTTTTTTAAAAAATGTGTTCTGGATGCCTCACTCACCTCACCTTAGTTTTAGCCCTGGTTTATAAATCAATTTAAAGTATAAAAATTGTGAAACTATGATTTCCCTAAGAAACAGATGAAATAATAGTATAACTCAGGAGTAGGTAGTCATCTCCTCCACAAAGATACTACAGAACTTTATTAAACTCTACAATTTGAAATCAACAGAAGCAAAAAGAGAAAGGAAAATCTCCTTTGAATGTAAGTTTAGCTAAAGATGCTATTTAGCTAAAGTCTGTTTTCTGTTGCCATAACTGAATACATGAGATTGGGTAATATATAAAGAAAAGAAATGTATTTCTGAGTTCTGAAGGATGGGAAACCCAAGGTTGAAGGTCCACATCTGATGAGGGCCTTCTTGTTGGTGGAGATTCTCTGTAGGGCCCTGAAGTGGCACAGGACATCACATGGCAAGGAGACTCAGGAGAGAAAAACTGACTTTTACAGCAGACCCACTCTTGTGCTAACTAACCCATTTCCTTGATAACTTGTTATTCTATTAATGCATTTATACATGAATGAACTAATCCATTTATGACCCATTCACCTCCCAAACATTCCACCACTCAACATTGCTGCATTGGAAACCAAGTTTCTAATACAAAAACTTTTGGAGGGCATATTAAAATCGTAGCACATGCTTAAGATTATATATAATATATATTTTACACATATATATTATATATTTTTCCAGGTAAAATGGGGGCTGAAAATAATCATTAAGTTGAATTTAGAAAATAAATTTTAAATCTGAGGATATATGAGATTTCATACTAAAAATCTTATTTCAGAAATAATATACATCTTTTTCATTAAAAAATTTTTGAAAATTAGTGATTTTTTTCTTATCAGTAAAAATGAGTATTCTAAAATATTTATTAGGTTTTTAACAGTATTTTTAAAGAAATAATGTTTTATATTTCTGGATTTTATTACCTAATGTATTTCTCTCATTACACAAAAAATTTAAATTTCCAGTTCTTAATATCTCTAATTCATCATAATCTGAAAGATTCATAGGAAATACTTTTTACAAAGAACACTTATTGTTGAGAAATCTATAAAGTATAGTAGGCACAATTTAATTTTTAACATTAATACAATATACTTTCTTTTTCCTGTATTTTACAATTTTATATTGTGCCAAGGACAAAGAAGATTGCCATTCAACTTCCACCATTATATTGGTCTGAAAATGATCCAAATATTATATTCTAAAACATATCTAGCCTATTAGAGTTTGTTTCAGAGAGATTCACTTAAGATTTGCTTAAATCGCTATATGTATTTTTTTGCTTATTTTAACATATATTGTCTAGAACAATAACTTGCTAATTAGAAAACTGAACCAGAAGACTGGTTCCCAATCTTTATTTGGAAATAAAGATTCCTAAACCAGATAGAGTCAAGTGTCTCTTTTCTGTATGTAGATTAACTTTTTCACTTATTGCTAGGTCAATTTGTGCGTTGGTCAAAAAATATAATGTGCTTCAAATTTTCAGTTAAAATGCTTTCTAACCACCTATTCACCATAACCTCCTACTCTTAACTAGGGGTTGGTCAATATTAAGACTGTCATTGGCAATGAAGAAAGAGGTAGTCCCTTGTGGTTCTGAAACCTTAAATGTGTGAGTTTTGCCATTTTCACAGGTAGCAAAGGGAAGAAAATCACAGGACTAATCTAGGTAAGGCTAGATTATTTTTTATACCTTTGTTCATTTGCATTTGCATCACCATGGGGAGACATGTGATGGTCAGGATATGGTTACATTATCACTGTGTCCATGGTCAAAATACCATTCAATACTGTTATGATCTTAATGTTTGTGTGCTACCGAAAATCATGTTAAAATCCTAACCTGCAAAGTAACAGTACTAGGTGGTGGGGCTTTTGGGAAAAGATTGCATCATAAAAGTAGAGCCCTTATGAATGAAATCAATGCCCTTATCAGAGAAACCCCAGGGAGCTCTTGCACCCTCTTTCTGCCATGTGACAATACAATGCAAAGTCTACAGTCTGCAACCTGGAATAGGGCCTTCAACAGAACAGGCTTTTAACCTTCAGGACCGTGAAAAATAAATTTTTGTTGTTTATAAGCTACCTAATCTATGGCACTTTGTTATAGCAGCCTGAACTGACTAAGGTAAATGCTGTCTATACTTAGTTCTTCACCATTACTTGTTATAAGAGATCTCTAGAAAGTTGTGAAAAATAAATGGTCGATTGCCCTCATTTTCTTGCACTACCTTCAAAAAAGTTGCTGGTTAATTCCTGAATTGTGTCTTCCTCTGACATTAAAAATACGGACATCAAACATGTTTTTCTGTTACCAGTTTTAGTGGTAACATTTTGCAGTGGCTATGGCTTGTTGATTTGAGGGACATTAAGGTCAGGTTGATCTCTGACCCGTCAATACCCATAAGGAAAATAACCTCCCATCTTATGTATCATTCCTTGTGAAGATGGACAAACCTTTGAAGCATCACCAAGAAAAAAATAGTGGGGCTAGGGAAGGGTAGCACATTAAAGGATAAGGGAGGAAGATGCTGGAATGTGTTGCCCCTTACTTCTACTGCTGCGCATGCTAGAGCAGTGTGTCAAGACATTAAATTAGAACACAAAGTGAATCAAGGGGAACCGGGATAAATTTCCTATAATCATAGAGCAGTTAGGACCTTGATTTTTTTTTAAGGTGTATTTGGGTTTAATTTCTGATTCAAATTACAGTGATGGCCAGACATCTGTGAATTTGAATTCCACTGAAGAAAACATTACAACAAGAGAGGTCTATGCCTCCAGAGAAACTAACTTTAGGGTTAATATTTAGTTCTGAGACTGAGAAAAGATAACATGCATATGGAACAATGGATAAATCTCTCAGATTGCCATGGGCAGCTGTTCCTCAGAAACAGCCACATTTCCCTAACATTCTACTGATATGTTTGCCTTTCTAAACGAAGATGCTAGGGTACTATCTAACCTGGATGCAGTTAGGGTGCAGGCACTTTAACAGGCTTTTTTAAGCTAAGGTCAGCTTTTGAGTAAGATGTGATATTCGAATTAAGATATGATGGTAGAGACAGCATTGTCTAGGGAAAGTAGCTAGAGAAGAGTGTTGCAGGCATTGATTCCCTGTTAAGGGATAACTTGGCATCTTCAGTGAACTAAAAGAAAAAAAATAGACTTGGAACACTACCTATAAATGAGGGGGTTCTGAGGACTAAGGCTACAAAAGGAAGCAGAGGTTAGGTAATATATTGTCTTGCTTGGACGTGTTTTAAGGAGTAAATAGTGAATAACTTCATTATATTTATGTCGTGAAGGCAGAAAGTCAATAAGAAGGTGATAGTAGTCATTGCAAAAATACCCATCATGCTTGTCTGATCTAGGAAACTGGAAGAGGAGACGGAAAATGAAGAATCCATGATTTTAGAGCTATCTAACTGACAGCATAAAATACTGGATAAAAGCAGAGGCTCTTAACTAAAATAGACCTAGTTTCAAACACCAGCCTCTTCTTTCAATTGTTTTTGTGCATTGGCCAAGGTGTTCAATCTCTATAATTGTCAATTTGCACTGGCAAATTGAAGATAATAGCAGTACTTAGTCTCATTCTTATAAGAATTAGTGATATTGTATGCAAAGCACTTGGAACAGTGCCACGTATATGTAAGTCCTCAAAGCACAATAGCTATTATTACTGTAAATCACTGGACATGGCTATTTTTCAGGTGTTGCTATTATACTTAACAAAAACAAGAACAAAAAAACCCACAAAAGCTCTCTAATTTATGATGAAAATATTATATTTATCATCAATCATTCTATCTAAATATTCCCTCATATGATTTTGTTCATGTTTTAGCTGAAAAGGTTTCTAATACTATATACATTTTAAAAAGGATGAACAATATTTTCCTAAAGTAGATCAAATGCTCATTTATTCCTGAATTGTCTGGAAATATTTTTTTAAATATAATCCATAGTGTCAGCTTTCTTTGAGTTTAAGTGTCTGTATATGTGATGGATTCATGAACTATACTTAAAATGTTTACAAAACCTATTCCTTAATCTTGAAATAAAAACATTATTGATACAGTTTTCAGAATAGTAATAAGAGACTGTGTGAAAGTTACAGAAAGTACTATGATTTTAAATACTTTTTTATTTCAAAACGAAATAAACATATTAGTGTAGTATTTTTTTTACGATGTTCCCTTGGATCCTTCTTTTGATAATTTTCTCCTTATTTCTCACCTTGTACTGGGTAAGAAACGCTTATTATTTCTTGCTGTAGCTAACAATATGTAGCCTTTTTTTTGGAGTATTCTAGCTTTTAATCTCTTGGGTCAAAAATTTAAGTATGACATTTAAGATATATTTTCAACATTTGCCAACTTCACATGTGTTGAACACACTTGAGTAATTTTGGAAACAACTGACTTTCTGCACTGTGTCTGTGTAATGTGTATTGCTATAATACAGGTTAATTCATAAAACAGTTTATCTTGGTTGGTGGCTGAGTGTTTCCTTCCGCTCTGGATGACCCAGAGCTGGTCATTTAGGAAAAGTAGTGTTTGTAATGCTGTTTGATTATCTGTTAAAGAAAGGATTTCTAATATGGAAGATTTTTGTTCTTAAATTATTTTTAATCAATCCTAAAAGTAAAGTACGCTTTCATCAATTTGATTATACAAAACATATTTGAATTGCAAAAAATTCATCACATGTTCATTAAAAAGTTATTTTGTATAAATAGCACACATTTTAAATTTAAAAGTTTCATTAATTTTGAGCTTTCCAAAAAATGTCTTATATATGAAGCAAATAATGAAATTGATATGCTACATGTAAATGGAGCTGGAAAGAAATGTCAATAAGACTGAGGTTTTCCTCCTTTTGCCCGGTAAATCAGTAAATGAGGGAACACATCTTTAGTCCCTGCTTTTGCCAAGGGTTAAGGGGCAAAACTATATATATATATATATGTGTGTGTGTGTGTATATTTATGTATCCATCTATATATATATATATATAAATATATATGTATATATTTCTGTCACTCCAGGAATGGCAAGCCTTGAAATTAGTAAATGGCCCACATCTGTAATCTTAGTAGTACCAGGAGGAACACTTCTTTTTCATAAAAAAAATCAATATCTAGAATTATATAATTTCTAGTTCAACATTTTAATAAGTAATCATTTCTTCTTTAAAGTTATTTTTTGTTAGAAGAATGAAGGAAAGAACATATTTAATTTAGTGTATGCATGGATGTTAATGAGTCATTGGTAGGGAGAAGATTCAGGAAGTGAAAGTGGATTAAATTCAACAATATCATTTTCAAATAAGGGCTAGATTTTCCTCCATCCATTGTAACAGAATATTATAGAGAAAGCTTTTCTTCAAATGCCCATTTCATCATAACCATTTAGGTTCATATTATTAGCTCTTTTCTTTCCTGAATTTCTAATAAAATGATCAATGAAATAGAAACACTGACAGGAGACATACAACTGCCCGCCAGCATATTATTGTTGTAATATTAATAGCATAGTGGAGAACAAGGAAGAATGCAAACTACAAGTGAGAAACATTCAGAAATTCCTCAGGAAAGTGAGATAAAGTGTGAAACTTAAGGCTTGTGTTAGCCAATGGACCATTCAAGATTTTGAAAATATTTCGATTTCTTATCACAATAGAACTAATCTTCCAGTCTCTGTACTTGAAGTTAAAGACCGTCAAGGATTCTGAGACAATGAAAAATGAATGGCTCAAGAAATTGCATAAACAGTGAACTTCTGCCTTTCATGTTCTCCTTTAGCAGCCTGCTCTCTTATATCCAATGATTCTGACCTTCTATTAATAACTGCACAGAAATGTTTCTAAGCTTCAAACAACAGAGGCTCAGAAAAAAACATCATAATATATTAAAGCAGATAATTTCTGTTGAATATGAGCTCACAAGAAACAAAAAATAGCACCATCCCCACAACATACAAACCAATGAGAAGATAAACCTCCATGAGGATTCAGTGACCAATAACTTAGAAAATTTATACCACAAAACCTAGAGATATTAGAACAATAGAGAAGTCTTTTAAAGTAAATTTTCTTTTCAATTTCCAGAGAAGAGAAACACATTCAAGTATAATATTTTGATTTATTATTCCCAGACCATAAAAATCAATTATAATTACTAAATAATAATTATTAAAACAGGTATATAATATATAGAATATATGTATTACATATACACCTGTTTCATTATGTATGTGTGTGCTTATATACATATGTGTGGTACATGTATATATATATATATATATATATCCCTGAAATAATAAAATAAAACTTCACTATATGTTTTTATAGGGCAGATATAACAATGAATCATTTATTAGGGCATAAAGAAATATCTGTATAAATCCAGAAAAAAATAATGCAGAAATGATTTCAAAAAAATAAAATGTTAATTACAAAACTAAGAAAGAGAATATTTCAAAATCTAGTAAAAATTAAATTTTTTAAAATAATTTGTGAAAATATGCAAACCAAAATTAGATTCCATTAAAATAATAAAAATGTATTTAGGAAAAATGCTTTTTAAAACATGTGCATGGTCTACATAGTATTATACAACAACATTAAAATTTATTTCAAAAATCAAAAGAAAAGGAAAGGTGCATCATGTTCTTATTAAAAGTTATTTAATACATGTAACATAATCACTAAGGAAATATTATTAATAATTATTTGAAAATACTCATTTATGTAGTTGAGCCTAATTTTATTTGGGTAACAAGATAAAATCTCCCAAGGAGGAGTGACAGATATTGATAAATAGAAACATGAATATTTAAATATTTCTACATTTTGATTGTTGCATTATTTCACTCTAATCTATATCTATCAATGTTAAAATTTTCCAGACAATTGATAATGGGATATACTACAATTGTCATGGCTTTTCAAAATGTAAACCCAAGTGCCTGTCAATTCATGAGTGGATTATTAAAATTTGGTATATGTTTACAATGGAATATTACTCAATTTTAAGATACGACAGTGAGCTGGCACCTTATATTATCCTGGATTAAGCTTGAGCCCATTATTCGAAGTGAGGTGACACAAGATTGGAAGAATGGGCTCCACGTGTACTCGCCATCAAATTGGTACTGACTGATTAACACTATGGTGCTCAAATGGTGGTGGTGTTCACTAGGGATTTGGGGGGTGGGGAGTAGACCCACATCTGAGAGATGTGGTGAGCACTGTGGAGGGGAGGCGTAATGTATTTGGGGATGGGAATTAGGGGTCTCAATAGGGGGAAGGAAATCCTCTAAAACTGATTTATGTGAATAGCTGTACAACTTGGTAAATTTACTAATAACCATTTAATTGCACACTTAAAATGGAATAAAGGCATGATATGTAAATTACACTTCAATAAAGAAAAAATAAATAAAAAAAAATTTTCCTAGTCAGGATGAGGGAAGTAGGTACTCAAGAAGTGAAGGAGAAATGGAAAAAAAAAAGTCTCAAAATTCTTAATTACTTCTGCAAAGTCTCTTTTGTCATATATGGTAACATTCACAGGTTCCAGGATTGGATGTGGATGTCTTGGGGGAGGGTATCCTATCTACTATATCTACTAATGATTCTAGGCTGTCTTCCACTCTGTCACTCTCTGCTGTAGTCAGACTCTTCCCATTGTGGAAATTGGGAAAAAATAGAGACTTATTTTTGTTGTATGTGGCAGAGCTTGCATCTAGGTGGGGCTATGAGACTAGTTCTTGCCTGAAGAATGCCAGAAGTGATGAGTGTCGCCATCCAGGCTGAGATGCTCAGAGCAAGTGTCTCCCTCTTTGTCTTATCCCTTGTCAGCTATACAAATGGAGAGGATTTAACACAAGACTCCAAGGTGTTGGAAGATGGGTCAGTCACTAGATACAAGGATCTGAGGTCCCCGAACCATTGCGTAGAGCAGAGCTCACCACTCACCCTTACTGCACTGTTACATGAGCAAGAAATACTGTATTAAGTTGCTGAGATTTAGGGGTTGTTTGTTTCAGGGATCAGTCTGCTCAGTATGACTAGAGAACTTTGAAAGGCAAGAAGCCCCACATTCTTACAATGGCTCAGGCTCAGGAAGTGATGCTGGCACATGCATCAGCATATGTTCACTGGAACTCATTACTTTCTGCTTTGTCCAGAGAAGCGTCACAGGGGTTGTGGAGGTCCTGCTCATCCTTGACTCTTCATTTGTGCTTTGGAAGTGCCCATCGCCAACCCATAATGGACACACTATGTACCCTGCCTTGAATGCCTGACATAGAGTTGAACTTGGTTGAGGTGGATTGTCAAAACCATTACATTTTGCTAAAATTTAATTTTAGCAAAATTAAATTTAAATTTAATTTAATTTAAAATTAACTCATTTTATCCAAGTTAAACTAAATTAATAAGTTTAGTTAAGCTGCTACTTAAAACCTATTAGCACTGTCTTTTTACTAGCAAATATCATGCCAATAAAATATCTTAATTTCTTTTCTTATTTATGAATGTTTAATCACTGGATTTACTTTTCTCTTTTTGTGGTACAGAGATGTGATAAATCCTTTGTGAAACAAAGGCAAAGTCATAGAATCATCTGGGTCTTGAATCACCTATCTTGGGCTTGAATTTAAAAAGAAATTTTGCTTTCAGTTTTCTCTTAAAAATTCATCTATGAAGGTGTTGCTGAGAATTTTTGGAAGAAAGTGACTGAACCACAGGAACATGATATATAGTATAATTTAAAAGTAGTTTTTCTACATAAAAACCATTTCTTGTCTAGTTTTTGGATTTGCAGATACCATCTGCTTGGTTCATAGTAAAAAAGATTTGCAGCTCCAAATCTGAGCATCAGACGTAGCGAATGTCTACCTCATGCAGAACTGGGGATGACAGATGATCTTTGAACAAGGCTGTGAGAGGCAGAGAGGAGTAGGGCAAAGGCAGACAGATGGAAGTAAGAGTGTGCGGGTGTTTGATTCCCATCTCGTAGGGATTTGAATGATATAATTTTTAATTTAACCTTTGATTGCCATAGCAAGGCCAAAACATGTCCTTGAATAAGATGTATTCATTAAGAATAGGTTATTTATCTTCCTAGGGACTTATTGTTCTTAAGGCCCTGAATATTTTTCCTAACAACAACAACAACAAGTGTTGTAGAGAAAACTCATCAGCAAAAACATATTTTACTTTCTTTTCTCTTCAGAAGGAAAGAGGCAGATCATGAATGTTTGCATGCCTGAGTGTGTGTGCAGCTTGGGTGTAGAGGACATAAAAATAAATATTATTTTACTACTCAAGAGCATTGGGAATATTCCAATTATTTCTTTCTGCATAACAAATCACAGCTCCACCCCCAAACTTAGTGGCATAGACAACAACAATTTTATTATGCTCATGCTTTCTGTGGGTCAGGAATTCAAACAGGGCATTATAGGAAAGGCTTGTCTTTCCTTCCCGATGTTGGTGCCTCCTCTGGAAAGACTGAAAGGCTGGGTCTGTTTACCTGAGCCCCTGTAGATAGCTTCTCCATAGTGGCCTCATGGTAGTTGAATTTCATTTCTGGCAGGTTAGGGCCTCCAAGTGAGGTTTCCAGCACACCAGGCAGAAATGGCCTGGTCTTTTATGATTCATCCTCAAAAGTCACATTGTGTCACTTCCTACATATTCTATTTGTCAAAGAAGCCACCCTAGCCAGATTCAAGGGGAGTGGACATCAATCCCCACCTCTTGTGAGTGAAGGACCAAAGAATTTGTGGCCATGTTTTAAAACTGTCACAGGAGAATTAGATGAAGCTGACATCTAAAATCCAAAAAATTTTTGATATAGGCTTTTCGGTATTCTAAAGATCCAGTATTTGGATATTAACTCTTTCGTCTCCCTCAAACCCCGAACCCCCATATTTTGGAGTCCTGGGAATGTCTATTTATTTTTCCTATGATTCTCTTTCCATTCCTGAGCTTTAGCAAATATCTACAAAGTAACGTTAAACATTGTTTCCTCAGTGTTTAACTGATGACAAGTTATCCTTAGCAAGATTAGAGGAAGTTTTGCAAGGAAGTTGCACAATAGCATTGATACAGTGTTATAAATGCTGTGGGAGAAAAGGGTACATTGATCTACATTGATCTAACCTGGGGAAATCATAGCCTGTGTTGTCTTCTCCTCTAGTACTCAGCTTAGCTGCAGAGCTGAGTGTTTCCTCCCTGCTGTTTTCTTCCCCAGGAACTGGCTTCAAGGGCTTTCCATATATTAACTTATTTTATCCATACAACACCTGGGTATAATGCTCTTTTATTATTATTTTATCATATATAATATTGTTTATTATTATATTCTCCACATTATTGATCTATTCTGGCCTTCAAGATCTTATGTTTCCTTTAATATCTACAAAATTCATTTCCTCAGATCTTAACCTTTCTCCCGAGGAAATCTTGTCGATCCCCCAATTTAATAAGCCTGCCATTCTTGATTTATTGTCCTGCTTCCAGTACTCCTGTTCTGAGAGTAAGACTGAACTAAAAGAAAAAACCAAACAAAACAAAAAAACCAAGTGAAAGCACCAAATAATTTACATGACCCCCAAATATCTGAAAAGCCTGACATGGAAAGACTGTTCTCTATAATCAAATCATCTGCTTACTATGGCCCCACGATCCCCCTGCATCTGCTGAGATTCCCCCACCCAGCAAACTGCATTATTTGCCAAAGCTGGTGGCTGTGTAGTTTCACGGTTAAGCAACAGCAGCACTCTGAGGCCTATGTCCTTGCTGATGCCCAGAAGCCTGGGAAACTGAGGTATGCAAAGACCAAGGCACCCTGTGCTTTTTGCTGAGGCCTGCTTGCATTTTCCTAAACCCAGTAAAGATGTGCAAAACAGCTACTTGCCTGTGCACAAAGTTGCCATAAGCTTTAGTGATATGTCAAGGCAAAACAAATTTATGCAGCTTTAAATTTGCATTTAAAGCTGCTCAAATATCCCAAATTCCACCCCCCCCCGCTCAAATATCCCAAATCCTTTATTACTTTGTCCCTCAAATTCAGCTTTGTATCTTTTTCTCAAGTTTCAAATAGATCGTGGAGCTTAAGGAGGCCCAGTGAATGACATTCTTGCTTTCTCTACCCAAGATTTGAACCCACTGGGAGAGACAAAGAAGTGGCAGGTAGAAAGCAAAATGTTGCCTCTATTGCAGATGAAGGGTTTTGGGTGACCTCTGTGAGTGGCAACAGGAGGCTTTCTAACTTTGAATGCTAGAATTAGGCAGACCTGTACATTGAATGCCAGGCAGCCCTGGAAATCTCAAGCCTTCCAAATCAAGCTGTCCTTTAAAACTTGCAGCAAAGAAAAGCAGATGAGGCAATTGCTTATAGTATCTATAATGAAGGAACAGGGACACTGGGGGGTGTGTTAAGCTATACTTGCCTAGTTCCTTATCCCAAACTTACTAGTCAGCCATTCTTCGTCCCGAGGGGGGAGAGGGATCGTAGGGTGAGAGAGCCAGGGTGTCAGGTGGTAGAGCTGCATCCACACAGAGGGAACCAGCAAGAGTGGGAAGGAACGTGCCCACACTTACAGTTGAGTAAGGAAAACACTAACCATGGTGCTAATTAGGCAAAGGATAATAGAAAACAAGGTAGAAGACAAGGACAATTAACAGAAGAAATCCAAAGTATAAATAAGTAGCTGAAAAACTGTCCAACTCCACTTATAATCAAATAATTGAAAATCAAAATAACCATTTTTCCACTAGAGTAGTAAAAAAGGGTTATAAAATTTCTAGAAAGTATTTCAATCAAGATCCTTAATGTGTTTTAATGCATTAAGTTTAGTTCTGAGAATATAGTCAAAGTAAATGGTAATAATGTGGACAAATATTTAAGCACAAAGATGTTTTTTAGTGTGTAATCTATCCCAGCCAAAAATGTGATAATAAGCTCAATATTCAACTGTGGGATATTGGTGCATTAATTCTGGTGATGGGATAGTATGTAGATATTAACATTAATCTTGAATAAAATTTAACAACTTGGAGCAGTGCTCATGATTAAAGTTTAAATTAAAACATCAAGATACAAATCGATATATATGTATATATAAAACAAAGCAAATTTAAACATCCATCTATATGCCTAGAAAAAACATACAAAGAACTATATAAAACATAAACTCCAGTTTAACTTCCATTTTTCTCTTTATACTTTCATATAAGTAATTTTACATAAGTTACTATATAATTGTTAATTATATATAAATGATTAATTTTATACAAATTAATTTTATGTAAATAATTTTCTGCAAGTATATATTACTCCTTTACAATGAGAAAAACGTAAGCATTTAAAATGTCACAAATGTTAACACAGGTTAGCCCACAGTCATCAGTCACACTCCATAAGCAGGAACCACAGGAATAGGAGGCTTTTGGGGAGCAGCAACCAGAAGAACCATAGAGCAGAAGTGAAACGAAATGAAGGATGATTCAGTTCCAAATGGTACCATTTGTCCATCAGCATCACTGTAATTGTACTGAATATTCATTTAATTCTTTCTGTGTCCCACGCAAAGTCTTCAAACCCTTATGTGAATTAACTCTTTAAATCCTCACAACAACTCTATGTGGGAGGTACTATTTTATTATTTTCATTTTATAGTTGATAAAACTACTAAGGCAGAGAGACATTAGTTGAGCTGTCTGAGTTTTGACAGCCAGTGAGTGCAGAGGCAGGGTCTGGTTCAGGGCAATCAGATCCCCAGAGTCTGTGCTTTGAGTCCTGATGTTCCACTGCTTTCGTGCAGCATTTGTTCCCCCGTGTTACGGTCCAGGAAGGGACTTCTAATACACGGGGTCTGGTCTCTTGTAGGCACTTTCAATACAACCACCCCTTTATCACCTTATTACTTGTGTGGTCCCCAGAAGTTTGATAAGGAGTCAACCCCAGGATATTTGAATCTAAATCTCATGTTTTGACTACCTCACCTTGCAGAATGCCAGAATAACAATACTTTTTATTGTTATTAAAAGGATGAATTTTCTCATGAGAAGAATAGTTAAACCAAGAGGCCAGCTTTGCTGTCTGTCTGGTGTAGCATCTTGCTGGTTAGGAAAGACTTAATATTTTGATTCATCATTAACCATTTGTGTTTTTTTTCAAGGTGGGTTAAGAAATAATGATGGTAACCTAATCAGAAGACCAAATTGTATTATTTTAAATACTATTATTTAGTTGGATTGTGAACATTGTTTAGAGAGAATTGGATATAAAAAAATCAACTTCCAATTTTTTTTTTTATTTCTGGAAAATATGAGAGTACAAACATTTTGGCTACATTTTATACCTTTGCCTCTCCCTAGCAAGGGTTAGAGATATGCCCCTTCCCTCCACAATGCTCACTGCATTCCTCAGATGTGAGTCTACCCCCCCAACCTCCTAATCAACTTCCAAATTTGCAGGAGCATATATCCCCACCTACCTCATAACCTAAAAAAATTTTGTAGGTAATATCTATAGATTAAAATAACACTATGATTCTGCTCATCAGGAAGCTAAAAAAATAAGAAAAATAACAATGAAAAAAATGTTAACTCTTTCAGTATCCTAAGCTTTCATACATGCCTTGCTAAAGGTACCTAAATATACCATAAAATGCTGTCTGAAAATAAAGGAAGCTCCTTTCTTTGTGTCATGGTAGGAACCTACTTTAGGAAGCCCTAACAGCATTGTCAATGCAGAATGAGTTGAGAATAATATGAAAAGCAAAATAAATGACAGCACATTACTCTCCCTAATTAAAACAAATTAATTATAGCAACTTGCTGACAGAAATACTGTTGTACAAGGCAGGCAAATATAATCTATTTAAATAGTTCATTGATTGCAAAAGAAATTTAGGTTGTATGACATTTCATTAGGGAGCACTAGATGCTTGAAGTCTTTGTTACCATTGACAACTTCATACTGTGTTCTCATAGTACTTCATTCTTTTTTCAAAATTTTTGCTTTAGTAAAAATTATAGAGCTTAAATGCAATCCATGGACCAGCTCTCGTGATACATGAGGTCCCCCTACATCCTTTTTAATGGTGTCAGTTACCAGCCATTCCAAAAAAGAAAATAATTTTCATGATGCACTAAATGATTTTCTTTATTCTCAATCTAGAAAAGTAGCCTGTTACTAAATAAAGTAGAAATGAAAGCACACGTTGACTCAGAGACTGACCGTCAGAGAAAGCAGCTGCCTGAAAATCTCCCAGTTTTTGTGTTCTTGATCTTCACACCCCATTAAGTCTGTGGTGGATTCCCTCTTCCCCATTTTTGTCCACTTAGCACTTATTTATCTCTTCCCCAACTTATGAACTCTGGTGGGGCTGTTAATTACAGTGTCTCCATGGCCCTTTGGTCTAAGGATGGGCTTATGGCCCAGTGAGAATTCCCCCCAGATTTGGTGTATGAACACTAGGGGAAAAAATGGGTTTTCTTCCTTTTAAACCATGCTCTATGAAGGACTCAGGTTTCCAAAGGAGCTCTTTCTTCCATGTGTTGAGAGGTTGCCTGTGGTAGAAGGATGAGGCCAAATACAAACAGAAGCATAGACCAGCAAAGCTGAGTGGTGGAGAGAGAGGCAGAGAGCCCTGACAACAATGTTAGAGCTCTGAGATTGAACACACATTGACAAAATCTCACCCTTCTACTTGAGCTGTTTTTAGGCAACCTCTGTTCTTTGCAAATAAATTGTCCTTAATGAGATACTCTGTGGTCATTTAAGTCAATTTTTTCCCTCCCCAGACAGGAAAGTTAGGGCTCAGAGTGGCTAAGTGACTTCTTCATGACACTAATTATTATGACTTGTGGCTGCCTAACCGCAAATGCAGGGCCTTTCTAGATCTCCCAAGTAAGAATTCAGTAAACTTCATGTCAATTTTATTTTTAGAAACACTGTGATCAACTGGCCAGTGTCATAGGTCTGCACAAGTCAGACTATTCCAATTGCTGCTTTGACTCTGCTGTCCATTACACAGACATGTAACCAGGCCCATCTTGCCTTTGTGGTTGAGTGCTGCGACTTAGCTCCATCCACCCCAGAATCCAATTACACCGCATTTAGGTTGCCTTATTCAGTGGCTGCAATTCTCATTGTAAGGTCTGGCCTACAGAGAAAAGCGATCACAGAGCTCTTCAAGGATGTTGGGGATTGTCTCAAAAATTGATTTCTCATAGTATTGGTGAAAGGTATGTCTTTTGGATCCTCCTAGGGTGACTGAGCAAGTGTTTAAGGGCAGATCTACTCTAACATTCTCATCTTCCCAAGCTTTCAAATCCTTTTCTCTGTATTAAATATCTCACATTTCCAATTTGCTCAACTTTTGATCCATGTTTTAAATAACAAACCAAACAGAGTCCTTTCTAACTTTCTGGGATGCAAAATACCATGCAGAAATCTCTGTTTAGTGTGCTTATATCAATAAATTCAGCCTGGTTCAACTTTTTCTTTCTTCTACTGTAATTCCATGCTCTTAATATCCATTCCCATACATGTTCTCCAGGTTTCTGTCTGTTGAAATTAGAAAAATCAAGTAGTTCTTTTGGTCATACTTTGTACCTCATCTTTAGAGACTTGCTGGAACTTGAGTCGAGTTACAGATCTAGAAGTAAAGGGGATCTTGTGGGTGGGTCCTGAGGAGAATCAGCATTGTCTTGTATGGCAACTGCCTCAGGAGATGCCATTACAGTTTTCTTGAGCAATTCAGAGTTAATCCCCTCAGACAGAGGGTACCACTAGGGTGGGGAAGCCACTTCCACAGGGGTTGGGGAGGTTGCTACCACTGGCAAAGGGAGACTCATCAGAATTTAGAAGCTCAATGTCTCCAGCTTCATTAAGTTCTTCTGACACATCCCTGTTGCAACTTACAAAATCCTATTCTTTCCCAGTCGATGCCTTCACCTTAACAGCAGATACCCTGTGAGGCTGGGAGTTCAACTTGCATTGCAATTCAGCCAGTTGCTGGATGAGATTCTGCATATGATTTTCAGTAATCTCAGCCCTTCAGCTATAGGAGATAAGGTTCTTCTTCAGGCCACACATAGAAACCTTTAGGTCACTTATGGAACACTTAAGCTGGGAAATCAAATCCCTGAGCTCATCCCATCCTTTCACCACTTTGTCTAGTGGCCTTGGGGGGTAGCCAGCCAATGTCATTATATGTGCTAGTTTTCTAAAAATGTTCTAAAGTACCATAGACACAGTCACCTTGTTACTTGCTTCTCATAAATGCTTGCTTAGGAGTATTCAATGGAGATATTTTGCATATCTCTATTACCAGTTCATGCCATGGCCTATCCATGCTCTCTTTGCTATTGGAAATAGAGTCATTAGTGTCTTTCAATCTAATAAGATTGGAAAGCCAAATCCATAACCAATTTAGATAGCTAATCCTTAGAACTCTCTTCCTTAAAACCATTCTCAGTACCAAAATCTGCAGTAGTCAGGATTCTCCAGAGAAACAGAACTGTTAGGAGATATATCTATATCTATATCATCTATATCTATATCTATATCTATATCGATATCATCTCAAGAAAGATATTTATTATCAGGTATTGGCTCAATAATTATGTGGGCTTAGAAGTCCCATGATCTGATGTCTGCAAGCTGGAGATATGGGAAAGCCATTGGTGTAGTTTGAAGGCCTGAGAGCCAGAGAGCCAATGGTGTAGATTATACTCCAAGTCTAAAGACCTGAGAATCAGGAGCACTGAGGGCACAAGAAAATTGATATTATAGCCCAAGCAGTCAGGCTGAGAGCAAATTCAACCTTCCTCTGTTTTTTTGTTCTACTCAGGTCCTTAGTGGATTGGATAATGCCCACCCACACTGGGAAAAGGCATCTGCTTTACTCAGTTCACCAGTTCAAATACTAATGTCTCCCAGACACCTTCACAGACATGCCCAGAAATAATGTTTAACCAGTTATCTGGGCATCCCGTGGGCCAGTAAAGTTGACACATAAAATTAACCATCATACCACATGAATGGAAATGCAAGCTTGCCTACTTTCTCTGCTCACACTAGGGATATGTTATGTAGTCAATTTTAGCATAGTTGAGGAGTCAGAATGCTATGGCAACAGCCAGAGAGTGTCAGTGTGTGACTGTTGGTTTTAACTGTATGACTTGGGGCAATTAATTAACCCACTAGCTTCCTTTCTATGACATACTATTATCTACTTCATGTTTGCAGGTTGAATTAGATGATGTAGGTAGGACATTTAGCACAGTTTCAGGCACACAGAGTTCAAGCAAATATTTACTGGTTTCATTATTAAGAGGAAGATCCTCCAGGAACATCCTCCTGGAGATCTGGTGTGATAGGCAGAAAAATATCTCCCCACCCTCTCGAGAAGTCCACATCCTAATCCCCAGAGCTTGTGGATGTTACCTTACGTGGCAAAAGAGAATTTACAATTGTAATTCCACAAATGCCCACAGCCTGGACGCCCATGACCACTGCCTAGATAGCCTCACCCAGCTGCCACTATCACCTCTATGGGGAGACCCAGGCAGAGCAATCCCCAGCAATGTCAGTCTTTGTGGAGAGGTCTTGCCCAGCCCCCAACCCGAGCTTCCAACAGCAGTCTGGGGAACAATCCACCACTCTGCATGAAGATCACCCAGCATTGGCTTGAACTGTGACAATCTCAGGGGAACTGAACAAAACAGAACAGCTGTATTACAGGCTCTCCACGCATCCAGCCCTCCCCTGCCGGGTCAACATTCCAGAGTAGGACACAAAAGCGCCATCTAGGGACCTCTCTTTCTCACGAAGTAGGAGAGTTCCCAGTAAAGGAGAACAGGTGTGCCACAAACCTATCAGTCCTGGGCGGAGAGAAGAGGATTCAGATGAGAAGAAACCAGCAAAAGAACGCTGGCAAGATGAGAAAACAAAACACTTCGATACCGCCAAGGGATCACAATGGATCTAGGGCAGTGGACCCCGACCAAAAGGAAATTGTTGAAATGAAACTAAGAACAAACACCTTGAGATGAAGAGAGTAGCCTGCACTATCCAGGCGTGCCCAATTTAAATATATGTGTCTTTAAAAATGAAGAAACATTCCCAGCTGTGGTCAGAGAGATGTGACTGTGTAATAAGGGTGAGAGAGAGATGTGACATTTTGCTGGCTTTGAAGATGGAGAAAGATGGCCATAAGCCAAAAATGTGTACAGGCTCCAGGAACTAGAAAAGGCAGGGAGACTTATTCCCCCTTAGAGCCTCCAAAGAGGAATGCAGCCCTGCGGACACATTTTTAGCTCAGTGAGACTCGCGTTGGACTTCTGACCTCTCCGAGTAGAGGGGCTGGTGAACTGGGAGACTGAACAGCACCACGCTGGCGTGAAATTTCCTCAGGAGGACTCCTGGCAACCAGCTATCTTGAGCGAAGAAGTTGGATTGACATATGATGGTATTTTCAGTTTCTGTTCATAAAGAAGGAAGATTCCCAGCCTGAGCTCAAGCGGTTTCTGAGAATGAGCTTCAAACACATCTACAGATGTCCAAAAGCTAGTGGGTTTAACATGCAGGAGATACCACTGTGTGAGAGGAGAAGCAGTCAGCGAGGTCAGTGCAGTAAGGAGCGTGGAGGTCAGAGAGGCAGCAGGATTCTGAGCATAGTAGTGCCTGCTTCTCAGAATGATGTGAGTTCAATGGCAGGCAGGGGGCTAAAAGTGAAACTAAGGAAACGTTTGCTTTTAGCTCCAGCAGATTATAACCTAGACTGGGGAGACAGATTTCTCTCTCAGGGCTTCCCAGGCACTGTTGGAGCCGGACACCATCAGGACCTCCAGGGTCTGGGCAGTGGCAGGGCAGCAGCACCAGCAGAGCCTCACGGACAGTGTGGTGCTCAGTGGAGGGAGGCGGAGCAGGAGAGGAGGGCAAAACATGGGTGGCAGATGGCAGGTGAAAGGAATTAGCTACATAGCCTTAGCCAAGGCCTTCCACAAAGTTTCTTGAAAATAAGGGGAACTTTGGAGGGAAGAATGGTCATTGAAGAGGGAAGTTCTGCAACCTAAGAAACCTGGTTCACATATATACTATCTGCAAATGTAATGTTGATTTTTAAAATTAATTAGACCTTTTTCTAGTACATCATGTCAAAAGTGACTGTAACCAGGGAACAGAGCTGCCCAGGATGGAGGTGTATGGGCAGGTTAACAACAAAGGAAACAGGATATACCTAAACAGTGGCCTGGACACTCACCTCAGGGTTTAATTGACAAGTTTCACGAGCAACCTCGTAGTGCTATATTGCTTCATTAAGCAGGCCAGTAAAACTCCCATATTATCAGAATATTACCAGGATTCCATATATACATATGCATATATTATATATTTGTAGATAATCCTGATATTCTAGAAGTAATTCCTTAAAAAAGTAAGTTCTAATGCATGAATAAACAAACAGGAAATGCATATCAGCACACTCCTCAGGGCCCTAGACAAATTCCTATTTACTCTCTACAATTCGTCTAACACAGTTTTGTGTAGGTAGTGTCTTTCCACTGCCTTATGGTGACCAAAGAAGGAACTGGTTATCTTCAAGAATCCCACTTGTGCACTCATGGACTGCCCCTTGAGTGGTCCACAGACCATTCGTTGCTGTGGGAGAATAGATTAAGAAAGAACATTCTGAAAAGACTACATTTAATCATGGCTGACAGAGCCATTCCTATCTATGATTGCCTAATTAGAGCACATTCAAAATATTAATGCTGTATGTACATGTAGGCATAAAAACTTCTCAGAAGGACAATCCCCAATACATTAATAGTGGTTATCTCTGGGAACTGGAGTTATTAGTTACTTTAACTTTCTTTATGCTATTTGTATATTTAAACTTTCATTACAAAGATACATATTTCTTGTATAATTAAAAAATTATAAAATTAATAACAATTCATGGATTTCAAACTAAAAATATTTTGAAAATATGTTCTCAGCAGATATTCATTCAACAAAATATTTATTATGTTCCTATCATGTGCATGGTGTGGTGCCAGGTATTATAACATCACTGGAAAAGAACAAGAACAAAAATAACCCCATCCACACTGGTGGGAAAGACAGACATTTGCACTCAGGCCAAGCGTAATTATTCAAGCCAAGTTCCACAGGGCCACAGCAGAGCAGGAGACATCTGGGGATTTATAGAAAGGCCTTGGAAAAGGTGATTGACACAGAGATTGAGATATTTCAACAGATGCAGAAATAACATGAAATTAGTCCAAGGAATAGAACAGGGGCAACTTGAAAGGGTATTCCCTGTTCATCAACTAGAGTGCCTGTCCCAAAGGACTTGGAGCAGAGCACTTAGGCGTGGGAGAAAAGAGAGTAGGAAGTGATGCATCCCTGAAGACTGGATGGAGAGGCACTTTGCCCACAGGAAAGTACACAGCTTGGGGGCAAAGAGACTGAGATTGAAATCGTGGGTTCAAACTCTGAAAGAATAATCAGGGAAGCTGCTGCAACTCGGTTCCACTCAAGTGCACCTCTGCAATCCAAATGGGGCAGGTACAGAGGGCATTCCGGTGCTAATGGCCTAATTTTGTGCTCTCCTATCGATGACTCACTGCATATGGGCACTTTGAGAAAACAGAACAGGAAAACACCAACTTGACAATTTCCTTAAAACAACTTTGCATGTTAGAGTTCATCCATTTTTCTTTATGTTGTTTCCTTCCTAAACACTCCTAAACTTCATACTCCGGAGGATTTATTTGAAAAAACAATCAAAATTAGGGCTCTCCTTTCTTTCCCCCTTGCCTGATACATATTTTTCCTCATATAAGTCAGAAGCTGCTTACCTGATGCCTTCCTGGTGCAGTATTGCCAGCTGGGGCTGGGGGAGAGTGGCAAGCCATGCAGAGGGAAAGGATGCAGAGCTCGGCAAGCCCATCCCCAGAGGAGTGCTTAGGCACTTAGCGCAATGTCCTGTGAGATCCACGCTCACATGTAGGCAGCTCAGACATTTTTATTTTTATTTTTGTGCCACCCTCCAGTAATAAGTGCAAAGCCAAGCCACGGCTATGTGCAAACTAGGGATACAAAATAATAATCTTGCTTGATAGAATGGCTCAGGATATCTCAAATATAAAGCTCTTCGTTGCTATTTTCAATCTGAGTCTAAATTTAAATTTTTCCCTTCAGTTTGTAGGTTCTCATTTACTGGAGAGAAATGAGTGTCTGGTGAGTGCCTCTCCTTCACCGTATCCTCAGGCCTTCAACTGACTGAACGAGGCCCACCCAGATTATGAAGAACAATCTGCTTTACTCAGAGTCCACCGATTTAAACATTAATCTCATTGAAAAACACCCTCCACGGTGACACATAAAATTAACCATCATCGCAGGAGGATATGACAAAGCAGGAACCTTGAATTTTGTCTTTTTTCATTAAGCTTTCTTGCTCCTCCCCTGCCGCCTGCCTCTACACATCCCTTTACCCTCATACATCCTCACGCACACCTTCAAGGGCAACTTTGACAGAGAAAGAATTCACTGCAATGCAATCTGAGAGAGTAAAGAGCATAGCTTTATACCTTTGTCTTAGCAATGCTTCTCAAATACCTGTGCCTGACAAAACTGCCTAGGGTGATTTATCTGGAATTTGTAAAAGAATTATATTTGTTTTCAGGCCAAATTTAGAATGGAGCTGATTGATTGTGTCATGTGTGCTCTAGGGAATATCAGGATTATCTGCGTATAAATAATACATTAATACTCATTTTATTCACTTACATCTCAGTTCAGTACTTAGGCTATGTGAACATTAGATGTTCAATACGTAATCCAGTGATCTCATGCTGTTTGTTATGTTTGTCATTTATTTAATGTTGAGTGGTTGATCATGAATATAGCCTTCAATTATGTTGCTGGAAGATGGTGTATAACAGAAGGAGTTTAAACTTTGTAGACAGAGGATTGTGGTTTATATGAAACCAGGTAGCTTTTAAAACCATGTAGCACAGTCCTGGGTGCATTATCAATGAAAAACCAAGTTTGGGTCCCTTTAGCTTTAGTTTTAAGGAAAAAAAATGATTCCCATTATATGTTCCTAAAATGCATCTTGTAGAAAGCAAGTGATGAGCTGAGCAGAACTTACATGGATAAAATATAGTCCTGAAAATAAAAATTTGGTCAGGGAGGGAAGTTGAGGCTAAGACTAGATTTATTTTGACAACACTGTAGATATTTCTACTGCAGCATGAGCTACTGCCTATTACCCTCTCTTCTTGCTGACACACAATATTTTAAATGATGCAGACTATTTTGAAAATGGTTCAGGGAAATCTGTGGATACTTGGTCATCTTTCTGAAGTTACTGTAATAATACCCATAAACCCCTCAGGCCAGCAATGTTCTTTTATCTCAGGAAATTGCTTTAGTGAATCATGTGCAAATTCTCAACAGTAAGCTGCACCGAAATTTTGATCAATATACTTTATGGGAAAAATTTCACTTTTGGATAATGAATTCTTTTCCTCATGGATATACAATTTGTAACAGAATTTCAGACCATGGTGAGAGTTGTACAATTACTGTGAATCAGGTAAGCCAGCAGAGATGAAGAAGTGACTGGGGTTTTATTTCTTTATTCATTTTAAATGTTGTTGCCTTTGCAAATAATTAAATATAAGAATTAGGAAAAACATTTTAAGTTTTTAGAAATTATTATATACCCTTGTATATTATGATTTAAGGATGTTTAATTCAATTACATGAGCCCATATATTTATTGCATTAGCTAACATACAAGAATAAGATGTAATTCCCACTATCAAGGAGCTTATAGTACAGGAATGAAATAGTGATATAATATCTTGAGTAAAAAACCAAATGAGATGCACAAAGCAATTTAAGTGAAGCACAAAACATTACAGGTGAAGCACAAAGCATCATGGGTGAGGAAATGCTCCTTGAGGAAGTATATTTGATCTGAGACTTGGACACTCATTAAAATTTGAATGCTACCTTTGTCAGAGAAGGTATAAGGGAAATCATAGAGAGAAGGAAACACGTGGCAGATTAAGGCAACAAAAACAATTTTGGTTAAAGCAAGGGGTATAGGAAATCATATGTAACAAGTTAAAATGGTAGAATAAGGCCATGTGTAAAACATCATCACCTTAGGAGTTGTAAGCAAGTGAATCACTGTACTGAGAGGTGATCCTGCTGGAAAAATTGTTTATGTGAATAGTGGTGAGGACAGTAAATAGGTTGAGAAAAACAGCTCTAGTCAATGGAAAATGATAACTTTATTCCACAGAAAAACTGCTTCCGAAGAGAGGACTGACATGACCAGGGTGTTAGGAGACTACTGTAATTTACTAGGCAAGAGAAAATGAAGTCCAATACCTAGTGAAAGATATAAATTGAACCCAAGTATTGATCCCATGTCCCCTCCCCAAATCACACGAAAATGATAGTAAAGAGATTTTAGTTTTTAAAGTATAAACCTAAAAGGACAAGGAGAATAGAAACAAGTTAATAACAAAAATGTGGGAGCTGTCAAAGTAGGTGGATGAACAAAAACTTAATTAGCAAACCTGAGAAATATGAAGAGTGAAAATAACCCGAGTTATGTCACAGAATTCTCCAATGGCTGAGAGACTTTTTGTACCAGGTGAGTAGGTGAATTTGGGGCTCTAAACAAAAGGTTAATTGAAAGTTTGTTTAGGAAGAAGATAGTCCCCTCTATTCTTTTCTGTATTGCATAGAGTCAAGACAATGCCCTCTTTTTACCAGTCAGATGATCAAAGAATAAATCTTTGAGGCTACAGGGTCTTTGGAATGGGGAACAGAAGGTAGATTTGAAGGCAAGGTTATTGGTTGAAAACAGGGACATTAAGTGAAAATTTACTCTGAGTCTGAGACCCTCAGCATTCTTTCTCCTCTGTTTACTATAAAGCTGGTAGGGAGGATTATACCATCCAGACAAAAATTGGAGATTGTTCCCCGGGGAATGTGACCAGTCAAGATGAAAAGTTTTAAAAGAATAATGTCATCAGCTGTTTCCTCCCAAATCCAATCTGGCCCTCCATAATCACCGTTTAGTCAAGCTCCTCACTGACAGTCCCACCTATTCATTCAAGGCCTCCAAACATTAGTGGGCCATTCATAAATATTAGCTGACACACCAGGCTCATAGCAAATTTGAATGAAAGCTCTGATATTGAAGATAGAGATCAAAACAAAAATTTGGAGAAACATTTTACAGGATGAAGAAAGCCTTAGAGAAATCACATATTAATATCTTCTGAGAGATAAAAGAAGAGATTGCATCTATGAAATGGAAACTATGAAGTGGGTCAGAGAAAAACAACAAAAAAATTTGAAAACTAACAATATAGCAGAAATTTTAAAAATCCCTCTAAGAATAGTTGGAAGTAAAATTAAGAAAATCTCCCAGAATACCAAGGAAAGAAGGGACGGTCCAAGCAGTTCAACATCAAATATTTGGAAATTCAAAAAGAGAAAACAGAGAAAGAAAGGGGCACAATTTTCAAATGCATATACATATATATATGTGTGTGTGTGTATATATTTAAATACCTCTGTTAAAGGACACAAATTTCCACATGGAAAGGGCTCTCTGACTGCTCAGAAAAATGAATGAAAATAGACCCACACTAAAGCATATCATTGTGAAACTAAAGAACACTGGAGAAAAAGAAAAGATCTACAAGCTTCCAGAGACCTAGAAAAATAAATAAGAGGAGGAGGAGAAGTAGATTCATACAAAGGATCAAGAATAAAAATGTCACAGACAATAGCAATGCTGGAGACTAGAAGATATTGCTTTCTGACCTTAAATTCTATACCCATATGTACTGTCAATCAAATATGAGGGTTAAATAAGAAAGTCTCAAAAAATGTGCCTTTCACACACCTTTTCTTAGGATACTACTTCAGCAAAAGGAGAAATTATAGTGAGAAAGATAAGATGGGGTCCAGAAAACAGATATCCAAGACAAGATTAGGAAAAGGGACTCACCAGGATGATGGGATAGTGGGGTCTCAATATGGCGGTGGTACAGTTGGCCAAGGGGGTGGGGAAAATCTTCACAGAGCAGGTCTGAAGTTCCAGTGAGATGTATCAGTAAGATGAGACTGAGAGGTGCTTGCATGTATTGAGAAGATCCTGGCATAATTGGGAGAATTTGAATTTGTTGTTGAATTCATGATAGAAAATTAAGCAAATAAAACTTCAGGGGAAACAAACTGTTCAGCAGAGAAAGGAAAGACATCATATTGTGCTACATGAATCAATAAGGGAAGGTGCTTACTCATGACAATGCAAACACTGATCCAACCAAAATTACAGTATATTTATATTTGAAAGATGAAAATTGTGAAATGTCTTGTGGGAGCTAGGGAGAAAGAGAGCTGAGTCTTCATCACCTATTGTGAGAAATCAATAGTTAATACCTAAAATTAAAAACTCAAGCAGTAGCAATATACACATGCTATTTAGAAGTAAGCACATGTGCCTTACTTTAAAAGAGTAAGAAAGAATCATTTAAAAGAGCAGAAAGTGGTTGGCTCTGTGGGTCAGAAAATGGAAGTAGGAGGGAGTCTAAAATTAGATGAGAGTGAGAGAGAGAAGGCAGAGCAGTGAAGAAAGGATATCTAGGACTAGATGAGAGAAATGTGATAAAATTAAATCTATACAACTGGGCAATTGGTTGGATAAAGAAAGACCATAAAAAGGATGACAGGGGTTTCCGCCAGGGTGTCTGGGAGTACAATGAAGTCACTAACAGATTTAGGAAATCCAGAGAAGACACGGGTTATAGTGGCAGCAGATGAAGGAAGACAATGGAATATAGTAGAAATATAATGGCTCAGAGTGTAAAGATCCAGTCCTGATGCTACCACTTTGTCCACGTGGCCTGGAGCTGCCCACCTAACCTCTGTGGGTTGCAGTGGCCTCACCTGTCTGGCAGGAAAGGCAGGAGAGTGTAGTGGTGAAGAGCTGAGACTCTGAAACCAGAGTGCTCAGGTTCAAATACTAGCAAACACTGTGCTCCTGCCCCAGTTGATAGCCACGTATGTGGTTCAGGTCACTCACCTAACATTTGTGTGCCTCAGTTTCCTCACTGTAAAGTGAGAATAATAGTATCACATCGTATGTTGTTGAGAAAATTAAATGAGTTAACACATGAAACACTTAGCACAGAAAGTACTGTGCATTCATTTGCTATTTTTATTATAGGTAAACTAATCCTACATCTGAGTTTTTGTTTTTTTATAAATACACATGAGGACATACTGTATTTGAGTTTCCAGGGGAACATTCAGGGGAAGGAATAGAACAAGCAGTTAGAAATATATTAATACTTCTGGAACTTGTGAAGGAACTCAGGATGAAAAAGGTTTACAAGTTATTTGACTAAAGGTGATTATTGAAGCTGGGAGAGTGAATCAGATTGTTAAAGGATAGGAAAGGGGAAAAAAACCATAATGTAAAATAAAATACCTGACGGAACATAAGACATACATGGACTAAACTTGAAAAATAGGAAAGAGGCCATGTGGAAGCATCAGTAGAATTTCTCCAGGTGGACACTAGGTGCCGTAAACAGATCATGGCAAGAACTTGAGCCTTGGACCTGAACAACCCAGGGTTTGAGTCACGATTCTCAAGCCGTGTGAGTCAGGAGAAGTTATTTATCGTACCTAAATCCATTCTACCTTAGCCAGAAAACTCATAAGAGTTCTATATAAATTAAATTCCATATTATGTGCAATGTGCCCAACACAGTGCATATCACAGAATAGGCATTTAAATGTTCTACTGCCTAAAGATGGTTTGAACACATAATTGGGGTTACTATAAATACCTGGGGGACATCTGCATCCATGCCTTTTGGAAGCTGAGCTGTTTCCTTCCCTGGGTCAATCTCTTTCCTAGGTTTCCTCTTCTATCAATCAGGTTCTTGTCTCTTTTAGAGATCCTGTGTAGCCACAACTCTCTAATAAGTGTCCTTAATCTATTGTTTATCCTCTAAATGAGCTGAACTAATGACCTAGTTCACAGAGCCATGGCCAACTATAAATATTATGTAATATTTACAAAGTAGGCATAATAATTTGCATCTGCACACTTGGTTAACACTCAATGCTGTCTTACTTTCTCAGGATCACAGATAGATTTGAGAGTCCTTTGATTTGTTTGTTAGAATAATAAAGGAAATTCAAATTTTGGAAAACATTAGGCTGACTTGACACTGTCGTATCCAATGCAGAAAACAGTTAGGTTTGATAGGCTGGATATGAAGTCACCAGGGGTTGGTTGCAAAATTAAGACGATAAAAGTAGGTGCTCAATACATGTTTGTTTTATTGAATGCCCAGTCTCTTTGTAATCCAAAGCGTTGGTCTGTGTGCTAAAGGAAAGCAGAAAAAATTTAAAAATGACAACAAAATAAAACACAGTCCCTGGGGTAGGTTAACACAGGTGTAACTAACCAGAGGTTAGGATCTGACACTGGTTAGTGTAATGGCAGAGCCATGATCCCGTCATAATCAACATCTTAGCCTTTCCTTTCTATTTGAGCATTTCATGCTTCTTCAAAGAAGGTTATGATATTTCTACATTTTAAAAAATCTGTACACAGGGAATTCAATGCAACTCACAGAATATCTAGTACACCTTCCAATGTGTCTGTGTAATCATAACCTTGGTCTTTGAAATTGTGCCTTTGCAGAAATGGAAAATGAAAATAAAAGTCTTTCGTGACAAATCCTAAAGGTTTTGTCACTAATCATAGAGAAAGAGAGATCTAGAAAAAGAAAAGTGCTTAAAACCATGTCATTGCCCACCAAAAAACTAAGCTCAGCACTTGTCTGTTTTCAGTAAACCATAATATAATCCCCAAAGGTGTGGGATTTATGCTCCATTTTATGCTCTAAGTTGAACTGTACTGGTAGGTATTCAGCTAATTCTAGCTGTACCGATCAGGGTTAAATTAATAGTCAGTGCTAATTAATGATTCTTAAGGTTTTATATGTGGAAGACATATGGCCCACCCCAAGCTAGTCTATAGGAGATCCAAGTGGCCTCCAGTGACAGGCAATATTCTATGTATTTTGCAAAGTTTCCAGAGCAAGAAGTGCATTGCTTAGATTCAGCAAGACACACGCGGCATGGGGAAAGAGCGTTGGCAGTGGAGGAAGGGAATTCATGTGTTATGTGACTTTGGCCAATATTTAAAGCATCAGTTCTCTTGTATATAAAATGAGGACAACAATACTTGGCAGGGTTATTGTGAAGGCTACATGATTAAACATAAAATATGCCCAATGCAGGGTCTGGCATATAGCTAGAATTCAATAAATTATAGTCATTTTGGTTAGTTATTGATGGATGAAAAAGTGAAACTGGTCATACATAAATGACTACAAAACCTATTTTTGGTCTGCCTGAAAACAGAGAAGGCCTTACCCCTGTACACATCAGCCCTTTCCCATTCTATTATGGCTGGAGAGGTGAGCATCCATTGGCCTTGCTTGTGTTAATCCACTGTTATTAGTGGAGAAGACTGAGAAAGGCAGTCTTGGTAAAATGCCAGACACTCTTGGGTGCTCAATTGATATTAATTAATCCTCAGTAGCAGCATTTTGGCAACAGACCTTGACTTGTGTGACCTTTCATGCTGGATGCAATTACACTTGGATGAATCCTGTTCTCAGCCAAGCCCTTTAGAACCTTCTTAGGCTATTGGCAGAATTCCACGAACACTACAGTTTCTTGAGAAGTCTGCAGTTGGCACCTTAAATGTGTTAGTGCTGAATAAATAGAATGCGAGACATTATATATCCAATTTTGGTGATGGAAGGTATCAAAATAAGTGTTGTAAAGATGCAAAAATCCTCTGCTGAGCTCTGTGGATGTACAGGAAGATGGATTTAGGAAATATTCTCCAGGCTCCTGCCCCCAGTCATTTACAAGGCCTGTGGTGGTTCAGCACAGCCACTCACCAGGACAAGGGGTGTCGCTGGCAGAACAACTGCTTCTCTCAGAGGATAAGCAGCTTAAATTTAGTGCCTTGGGTAGCATCAGATTTACATTAGTTTTTAGTCCCCCCTTACCTTTTATCCTGCTGTTTATGAAAGGGCTTCTTATGTGATTTTCTTCTGTATTTGAAATGAAGGCAGCAGTAGTTAGTCGCAAAGCCGAAACAAAGAGCTGACACTTCTAGCCCTACCCAGGCCTCTTTCTGCTTGAGATGATGGTGCCCACGCGCCGACCGTGGCTCCTAAGGAGGAACGAGCACAAAATGTTCTCATCATCTTTTGCATCACCATGACTGCTTTTTCTTGTATTCGGTGTTTAATGTAATTTAAAAATCCACTGTTTGGCACATGCCTGTAGTCCCAGCTACTTGGGAGGCTGAGGCAGAAGGATCACTTGAGCCCAGGAGTTTGAGGTTGCTGTGAGCGAGGCTGAGGCCACAGCACTCTAGCCCGGGGAACAGAGTGAGAGTCTGTCTCAAAAAAAACAAAAACAAAAACAAAAACAAAAAAAATCCACTGTTAAGGTGGTTCTCAAGAACTTAGTAGTAATAGCATTAGTTTTGTAATTATAGATACTATTACTACCATTAATGCTATTTCTTTCCTGGAACTCCACAGCACTTACCTCAATGTGTTGAAATGGTCAATCTACTTTTCTCTTTTCTCTTTCACCATATTTTAAGATTTTTTTCATTGTATTCCCAGCACCTGGAATTATAACTGGTATAGAGTAAACTCTTCAATAAATATTTGTTGGATGAGTGAAGGATGAGGTAGTGGGACACAAATGATAGTAATGCAGCCAAAAATTTACAGAGTTAATCTGATGAGAATTAGTATTTTCCCCATATGTTCTCCTCACTTCCACATTGCTTTCAGCTAACTCAAATTTATCCTTCAGATAAATGAGTTTCTCAGGGAAACCTTCTTCCATACTATTTATCTTGTTTGTCAGCTTTGCCCTTGGGGCCACATGTGGCCTTCTGGATCCTTGAGTGCGGCCTTTTGACTGAATCCAAATTTTATGGAACAAATCCTTTTGTTAAAAGGAGTTCAGCAGAGAAAGATGAAGCTTTTCTTGCCTCCTTTGATGCTTAAAAAAGAAGAATCTTGAAATCAGAAGGCTGCAGGTTCCTCATCCCTTTCCCCACTATAATTGGTATTGGACACAGCTGCCAAAATAATTTTCACCAAGCTGTGCTCAGGCCTTAATCTTTCTGTCTTCAAATTGTTTTCAAATTACCTCTATTTGTTAACTTGTAAACAAGGACTTTCACCTTTTACACCAGTTGTTCCCCATCTTCTTTTGAAATCTCATTTTCCTATAAAAGTTCTTTGTACTGGAACTGTGGTCTGAATGTATGTGTCCCACCTGCCAACCAAATTCATGTGTTGGAACTTAATGTGATGGTAGTAAGAGGTGATTAGCTCATGAGGACAGAACCCTCATGAATGAGAATAGTGTTCTTGTAAAAGCTTGAGGGAGACTGTTTTTGCTGCTTCCACCAAGTGAAGATACATAAAAGATGCCATCAATGAGGAATGGACAATCACTGGAGACTGAATCTCCTGGCACCTTAATCATGGACCTCTCAGCCTCCAGAACTGTGAGCAATAAGTTCTGTTGTTTATAAATTATCCAGTCTAAGGTTATAGCAGCCCACAGTAACTAAGACAACTGTTTTTGTTTTTTCTTTGAATTTATGCATACTTCTCCCTAGCTACACCCAACTTTTTGTCTTTCCCACGGTCATGAGGGTTCAAGTCTTCATAACTATGTTTATATTGCACATCCTATGTGCCTTACATGTGTGAAAAAGACCCAGGAAATGCTTTAGCTCCATGAAATATGAACTCTCAAGATGAAACAACAAATCGCATGAGGAAATTAACCAGAGAGAGACAAAAGTCACACAAGGAAATGAAGCACACTCCCACCACAGATATTTGAAATTACTGAACAGTTTGAAACTATAAAATAAGCATATTTAAGCTGATTATAGGAATAAAGGACTTCCTGTGAGTCCAGAAGAGAAGAGAGACAGGAGAGAAGGAGAAAGCAGGGAGTGGGGGGCCCTGACAGCTGTGTCACTGCTGCTGCACTGTTCTCTGAGCTGGAATGGGGTGGGATGGAGGTTTGAGTCTTGGAAGAGAGTGGCAGCCCCATGGGTGGGGTGGTAAGTAGGTGATGGCAGATAAGGATAAACTCGGCAATGTGAGCAGCAGCACCCCTTGGCTGCTGGAAGTGAGGGGGCTGGAGGCTGGTAAGAATTAAAAAAAAAATCAGAGGCCTATGCTCAAAGTCTTGGGAAATCAGTCTATCATACCAGAACTTGAATGCTGCTCAAATTATGTGGTGATACCTGTGGTCTGTCTATGATATTTTCTGCTTTTTTGAGTTGGTGGTTTGCCTCCAAAAACAGCTATTGTTTTTTGGAGACCATAAGATGGAGAAATACACATTTACTTCCCTAGGGACCATTACTGTACTGTTGACCTGCAAAACCAACTATTTAATAGTTTTTTCTTCTGAAAGGAAATTATGAATATTAGTAGGAATTTATGAATTTTATGATGAATGTAAAACAAGATACAATATTCAACTATGAAAAACTTCCGAAGTAACTCTTTACAAGTGTACGTATCATAGATGAGAAATTTCTAATGTCATGAGGTTTTTAATTATTGGATTTTAAAAAATATATGGAACAGATTCATCAAACTGTAAAACCAGCTTATGTACCAGATCAGACTCTTTTTTGTGGTATTTTGTGAACTATTCGTGGAAAGATGTCTGGATCTGGGGTGAAAATGGTGAGGACTATCTTTCATATTCAGATCAGAAGTAGTCATAAAACATTTCCACAAGAAAGATTTGGAACTTATATAGAACCGACTTTCAGTTGGTTAAAGATGGATATGAATTTCACCAAATTATTGTGGAGAATTTGATAATTCAGGTGCCATGATGAATGCAGAAGAAATGCTTATTTGTATTCTTTCTGTATTTTTAAAGTTTTGGGGAAAATAAAGCCAGATTCCAGTAGATTTATATACCACAAAATGGTATGATCAAAAAGCAACAAAAAGGTCAATTTAACACTGCTTAGTTGTGACTTCTAACACAAAATACCTAACTTTCATTTTAAAAACTATGATGTGTACTTGTTTCTTTGGTGCCTCCTCCCACATTTTTTAGTTGCTAAATGGCAATTACTGGTTATAACATAAAAATAAAAGATTTTCTCCATTCTCAAGTATAGTGTTTCTTATCAAATTAAATTCCCTATTCCATTTGTAAACAACTTTATTTTCTGAAATATTACAGCTATATGCACCAAGAGGTAAATAGACAATTCATTTCCTTCCCTCTTTAAATTCAGTATAACTAATTACTCATTTAAATATTCATTTCTCCTAGTTCGTAGATGCTCAAAACTAGAAATATGTATGTCATAAGATGCATACTTCTTACAAAAAAATGTAAATTTAGTTGTATTCTTTTAAGTTTGTTAAAGTGTGTTTTATGGCCCAGAATGTGGTTTATCTTGGTGAATGTTACATATGAGTTTGAGAAGAATGTGTATTCTGTTGTTGGATGAAGTATTTTATGAATGTTGATTAAATCTAGTTGATTGATAAGCTGTTTAGTTCTGCCTGCTATATTTGTCAATTACTGATAGAAAGATGTTGAAATACAACTATAATAGCAGATTAATCTGTTTCTCCTTGCAATTCTATCATCTTTTGCCTCATGTATTTTGATGCTCTGTTGTTAGGTGTGTTAAGGATGTTATGTGTTCTAGAAGAATTGATTCTTTATCATTATGCAATGTCCTCTTTTATCCCTCACAATTTTCCTCCCTCTGAAGTTTGCTTTGTCTGAAATTAATATAAATACTCCAGCTTTCATTTCATTAGTGTGTAGGGTGGTATGTCTTTCTTCCTACTTTATTTTTTAATCTGTGTCTTTATATTTAAAATGGGTTTCTTATAGAAAACATATAATTGGATCTTGTTTTTTTAATTCACTCTTGTAGTCTCTGTCTTTTAATTGGTATATGTTGTCCATTCATACCTTCAGTGATTATTTATATGGTTGGTTTAGTAGCTACCATATTTGCAACTGTTTTCTATTAGCTGTGCTTGCTTTTTGTTTATTTGTTTTTTAATCTTCCACTCTTTCTCTTCAATCTATGGTTTTAATTGAGCTTTTCATATGGCTCTATTTTCTCTTCTCTCTTAGCATGTAAGTTATAAATTTAGAATAAATCTAAGTCCCCACTTACAAATAACATAATATGCTTTATGAGTGCATATACCTCCCTCTCATCCCTTATAATATAGCTGTTATTCATTTTATTTATCCATAAACTATAATCACTAACTGTCCTTATTTTGGGCAAACTCAGAATAAAAATATTTTACTTTATTTTCATTTATTTCTTAGCTGATACTCTTCCTTTCTTTATGCAGATACAAGTTTTGACTTATATCATTTTTCTTCTCTCTGAAGATCTTTTAACATTTCTTCCAAGGCATGTCAACTGTTGACAAATTTTCTCTATTTTTGCTTCTCTGTGAAAGTCTTTATGCTTCACTTTCGGAGGGTAATTTTGGTGAATTCAGTATTCTAGGTTGGTCATTTTTTCTTTCAATTTCATTCCACTCTTTTCTTGTTTGCATAGTTTCTAAAGAAAAGGCTGATATAATTCTTATATTTGTTCCTCTGTAGATTAGGTAATTTTCCCCTCTGGATTATTTCAAAAATTTTTTCTTTGTGTTTAGTTTTCTGGAGTTTTAATATGATATGATTAAGTGTAGATACTTTTGTATTCATCATACTTGGTGTTCTCAGAGTTTTCTGGATCTTTAATTTTGTGTCTGTCATTGATTTCGGAAAATTTTCAGCTATTCTTAAACTAGGGAATTTCAAAGACAGAGAAAATATCTTAAAACCAACAAGACGGGAAATGAAACTTATGTACAAAGAATAACAACTAGATAGCAAATTTTCTTATTAAAAATAGGTACTTGAATATAATGAAATGTTATATGTAAAATATTAATAGAAAAAAACTTTTCATTAAAATTCTGTACCCAGCTAAGCTATAATTTGAAAGTGAGGCCACAACAAAAATATATTTCAGAGAAAGATTGAGAGGCTCTATCAATCCTAACACCTTTAAAAAGAGCTACTAAAGGGTATAATTTAGTAAGAAAAAAATGCATCCAGAAAGAATGGATTCTGTGAGGAGAAAATTGACAAATTTGTGTTTGACTGCATATCCTGAAGAATCTCCTACGATAGAACACAGAAATCCTAAAAATGTATCATAATAATTCAAACATATTTACTACACATTTCAGGGGTCAAAGACATGGTGGTGGTCAGTGATCACAAATGCTTCGGCTGTCCTGAAGTGTTTATTAATGAGCTTGAGTTTAATGGATTGCCAGAATAAGACATAAAGCATGGGAGTGAATTGGAAATGTGACCTCACATACAGCCAAGAATCTTTATTTATTTATTTATTTATTTATTTATTTATTTATTTATTTAGAAAGAAAATTGGATTGGCTGTATTAATTTTGTACAAAACAAATTTCAAAGCAAGGAAAATTATTAGTGATAAAGAGATGCATTACATAGTAATAAAGGATTCCATTCT
>CAUYRT010092835.1:0-31949 GCA_963574885.1 Lepilemur ruficaudatus | reverse complement strand
GCATCAGCTAGCTCACAGCAACCTCAAACTCCTGGGCTCAAGCGATCCTTCTGCCTCAGCCTCCCGAGTAGCTGGGACTACAGGCATGCGCCACCATGCCCAGCTAATATTTTCTATATATTTTTAGTTGTCCAATTAATTCCTTTCTATTTTTAGTAGAGATGGGGTCTCGCTCTTGCTCAGGCTGGTTTCGAACTCCTGACCTTTGAGCGATCCGCCCACCTCAGACTCCCAGAGTGCTAGGATTACAGGCGTGAGCCACCGCGCCTGGCCCTGATTATTGATTATTGATTAGGAGATGGTAGATGAGATTAGAAATATCAAAATGTTCTCAGCAGCATCAATTTTCTATTTCTTATTTCAGTAGTTTCTCAAACCCCAAGTTAAAAACTTGGATTGGCTGAGTGAGCAAAGAGATTTTTGTAGTTAGTTACCTGGAGGGTCTTGGTCTAAGCAAATTCTAAACACGGGCTTAGAGTGAAGGCATTGACTCACCTGTCTTCCACGTGCTGATGTAAATGTGGCCTCTCCATGGTGTGGAGATAAAGGGAGTCAGTTGTCTTAATTTGGCATGCTTGTATGCTCAGATACTTAAATATGTGCACTTTGCCCTTCGTGCAAATCTGTGAAGAAATTAATAGTACATATTTATTTTTCAATGCCAAAACAAAATGTGAATACCAGATGCTGCCTCTGTGTATTTCAATTCTCACAATTTCATGTTTAGTAACACCCTAACAACGCACACTAAATTTGACCTCTCCAAAATATATAATGGGAATCATTCCCTCCAAATTCTCCTTTAAATAGAAAATCACGCTCAAGTAATTTCTAATTTTTCTTGAATTAAACTATAAAATTCTAACAGAAATGCATTCAAATATAAATGTAGTGTAAGAAGTACAAAAGTCAGATAACTGACCCTGTAACATTCCAACCACAAAAGATGGCAAAAGCATAATTATTTTCAAGCCCATAAAAAAGCAATTGAGAGCTTAAAAATAATTGTAGATTTAAGAAGTTGTTAAATTATTTTAAAAAAGAAAAACTTTAAAACATCTACATGGTTAATCATCTGAAAGCATATAATTCATTTTGTTCTCATACAGTTGAAATATGTGACCTTGAGCCTTATCTCTAAATAATCAATAATCACATTTTAAGATGTTTAAACTCCATTTTCTAGCTAACATTCAAATAAGAAACATATTACTCCTTTTGTAAGCCATACACCCCAGGAGAAACTTTCCCAAAAAAGGAGAAATAGGCCAGGTGCAGTGTGGCCTATGCCTGTAGACCCAGCACTTTTGAAGGCTGAGGCAGAGGGATCACTTGAGGCCGGAAGTTTGAGACCAGCCTGGGCAACACAGTGAGAGCCCATTTCTACAAAACAAAAATAAAAAAATTAGCCAGGCATGGTAGTGCATGCCTATAGTCCCAGCTGCTCTGGGAGGCCAAGGTAGGAGGATCGTCTGAGCCCAGGAGACCAAGACCAGCCTGGGCAACATAGTAAGACCCCCGTCTCTACAAAAAATAAAAAAATTAGCTATGCAGGGGGATGGCATGGGCCTGTAGTATGTGGTCCCAGCTGCTCAGGGAGGCAGAGATGGGAGGATCACCTGAGCCCAGGAGTTTGAGGCTGCAGAGAGCTATGATTGTGCCACTGTACTCCAGCCTGGGCAGCGGAACAAGACCCTGTTTCCACAAAAAAAAAAAAAAAAAGAGAGAGAAAGAAACAATTAAACATATAATCTGGGGTAGGCATGATCAGAATAGTGGCCAAATGCTGGTAAATGGACTTGATGCAGCAGAAGATGATTTACTCTACTCAGATTCACCTGAGGTTGTATCTTCTGAAAGACTGTGACTGCCAACGATCGTGTCTAATACCATCTTAATTCAGTAGAGAACTGAAAAACTGGTCCTGTGGAGAGCTGCTTAAGCTACCGATAGCGTATCCCACGGGTACTGGCTTTGCTGCTGGACCCCTCACCTGTGCTGGAGGAGACTGCAGAGGGTTATTCTCGAGCAGTAACACTTGCAGCTGCTTCATCTCTCTAAAACAAATGGGAATCACGAGCACTTTGTTGCAGGAAAAGTCAAACTTTACCAAGGGAAGATCTACCAATTCTAAAATAACAGAAAAAAAAAAAGAAAGAAAGAAAGGAAAAAACCTTAGAAAGCAACAAGATTAAAAGGCTAAACATTCAAAAATTAATTTTCTGCTTATCAGGAAGGATATCATTTAGCATAACCAAAAGCGAGCTGTACATTAGGTATACGTGGTATGTGTATGTAACATTTTACTAAATGGTGGGAAGCTTTCCTGGGGAGCCCTCGAATTTTGGATTGTTGTTAGTTTTGGTAAGAGTTGGAAATACTTGACATGTACAATATCTATTGTTTAAAAAGCATTTTTTTCCAGCAAAAGAATCACATGAACCACATTACACAGGACATGTTTACATTTTAACTTCAAACTCTTTCCCAGTAGCACTTGCTAGCACATGAGTAATAAGCTAATTATAGAATATTCTTATCTATTCAATGTATTTGAACTGGCATTATCCCAGAACCAGTTACCATAAATACGTCCATGATTTTTTCAATCGCACTTAAAGAAATGTTATCTAATTCAGAATTTTCCGACGGGCCCTGTAAGGTTTGAGGCGGCTTAATTCTGCTGCTTTTTAAAAAGTCTTCTGTAGCTCCACTAACAAGACAGAACATTATATTTAGCTTAAAATCTCCACCCAGTGGCACAGTAAACACTCAGTAATTTCAAGCATTCAAACCAACATTGGCAGCTGCTAGATACAGTCAAATATACTCCACAGAGCAGAGAGAGGCTGAGCCGCGCCAGACACCCAGGGTGACGTTGGCAAGCCACTGAGATGTCTGCGTGAGGCTATGGAGGGTTCGATTCAGAATGACGCCTCAGAATTGTTGTTATGAGATCTGTTAATGCATGAATTACAGTGTTTTGAAATACTCAAGGAGTTCCAAAGGGAAGAAGGGCAGGAATTAGATGAAGAGGAGGAGCTGAAGGCAGTGTCCTGGAGTAAGAATTAACGCTGTTTCTCCTCTCCCTCTACGCTGCCCTAGAGTTTCACTTTACTCAGCTCCACTATTTCAAATGACACCAAGAAAGGGTCTCCTAGTGACCAGTATCTCTTCTCGGAATTCAAGGCACTTGGGGGATGTGAGGGACTTTCCTTCTTCGTTACTTATCGAATTACTTTGTCTTAAGGAAAGAAGCAATGGGACTGCAATTCTTTCTAGACCAGAGGACAGTGGAATCATGAAAGTGAAAGGATAAAAGGAAAAGTGAGATCCCCTTTCACCTCACTGTTTGCTTCTAAAACAGCTAAGCATTAGGGGATTCCGTGCTAAGAGCAACACCTCCTTGCTGGAAGCCCTAGGGACACCAACGTGTCTCCAACACGGTTAACTTTACTCACTAAATTTAAGCTGGCCAAACAGTGGGAGAATTTAACATGACTCTGAATCATCAACAATTCTTTGCCACTTAAAAATGAAGATTTCAAAGTAAGACGAGAGGGCTACGTTCATGGAAGACGCAGCAGGCAGGAACTTTACAGGTAATAAAATACGGAATGATTTTATAATGACTATTTCCTTTCCCTTCAGTTCCAGTTTGGAACACAATTGCCACTGTAATTTAGAAAAACAACAACCGGACGGTTTTACAGCAATAAAACGAGGGCAAAAATGATAATCCTGCAACATCATCCCAGGAAAAGTCCAAAGAAATGAAGCAGAAAAAGGGAGTAAGAAAAAAATTAATAAATAAGAACAAATCCCACTTCTCTCTCCCCACTGCAAAGACAGGCAATGAACGGCTATTTAAATTTTCTGTTCTTACTGGTGCTAGGAAGAATAAAACGTGGTCTCCTCATTGCAGTTGTTGTACTAAACCACCACAAAACTGATATGGATAATTAGGCCACAAACTTTTTTTTTCCTCCTCAAATCGAAAACATATGAGGAAGGGTACCCAAAGAAGAAAAACATGTAAATAAGTCTGGAGAGTCTTTAAATTCACTGCCTAAAAGCATTATCAATGCTCCTTTAGTCAACAAAGTTCCCCAGAGTGAAGCAAAAAAAAAAAAAAAAAATTGATATTCAGGAAATTATTATTATTATTATTATTTTCTCAGAGACAGAGTCTTACTCTGTCACCTAGTCTGGAGTGCACTGGCACAGTCATAGCTCACTGCAACCTTAAACTCATAGGCTCAAGTAATCCTCTTACGTCAGCCTCCTGCTTGGGCCACAGGTGCACACCACCATGCCTGGCTCATTTTTCTCTTTTTTGTAGAGGCAGGGTCTCCTATATTGCCCAGGCTGGTCTTGAACTGCTGGCTGCAAGCAATCCTCCTGCCTGAGCCTCCCAAAGTGCTGGGATTATAGGTGTGAGCCACCACCATGCCCAGCCTTTAGGAAATTGGGAAATTATTTTTTAAAAAATGATTTTCCAGTAAACTAAAATTTTAGCTTTGAGTGTATCTTAAAATATCAAAACTGAGAAAACATAATTATGGAAAGTATAGCAATTTGTAACTCATCTTTTAAGGGAAAGGAATGCTTTTAAGGTAAGAGAATAAGGAGTGGTGAGAGAAACAAAAACCTAGATTTGGCAGGTGCACTTTCCACATGTCTCTAGACTATTAAGGCAACTGCAGAATGATGAAATTGATTTTTCCTTTTGAAAATGAGAGTTCAGTCATCTGTGATGTTTTCACAAAAATTAACGTGGGAGCTTAGATTTAAATAAAATTTTCTTTAGTGCATAAAAGGTTATATGCATATAAATTTGCTGTTAAGAGTTTTCTTTTTGTACTTGCTTAAATTAAGAAAAACATTCAAAGATGTTTCATACATTCAAAATCTTTTATGCATTCAAAAAATGGGATTGCACAAGGAAAAAATGAAAAATCAGTATTTTTATACCAAGTCATCTCAAATAATAAAGTAAAAAAAAAAATCTTACGCTGAGATAATTTCTACTTCTATAAAATGCTAGTCAGCAAGAGAAAGGTAAAAGATGGTAGGCAGACACTTGCACCTTCCATCTATAAAGGACACCACATTTAAAAAGTTCTTTCCCTTTCATGAACTCCATTTTCTTGCCTGGAATAAGAAAGCATTTCAAGGCAAAGATCTAGATGTGGGGACAAGATAGTAAAAATCAGGCAGCTCGCAAAATGCTGCAATAATGTCAGAGAACCAAATGCTGACTGGTTCCAAATATATGCTTTTGCATGGGGCATATTTTTAAATATATGTTTGAAATTACATATGTCTAGAGTTCCTTAAACCAAAAGAATGGAGATCAGTGTGATCTTGGAAAACCGGAGTATGTTTTGAGGAGCATTCAGAGTTCCGAGGCTCATCAATTCATTCCTGATCCAGGTCCAAACCCAAATATGAATTTCGGATCCACTACCTACTATAAGGTACCTTTCAAGCTCCTGATAGTAAAAAAATTCTGAGTACATGTATCTTTTTCCTCGAGCCCTTACATACTGTATCAGAGGGACATCCTGTAGGAGCCCACCACTGCCAGGGCACAGCATGGCTATCTGAGGGACCTGGCATTGGTGCTGGGTGGCAGGGGAGCCAGGTCTCAACACTGAGGCTCTGAAGCCATCGTTGGTGAAATTCATCAAAAACTACCAGTGACATTAGTCCAGGTATCACTCCAGCAGGGGCAGCACTCTCACCTGAAGAACAGATTCTAGACACTGGGGGTTCTGACCAGGGCTCCCCAAGGCTAGAAACCCTGACAGCCAGGATCTGCAGTACCAAGCATGTCCCCTAAACAGTTGGCTTCGTGTTGCAGAACATAACATACCCATACCAAACACAATTCACGTTGCCCCCTGTTATGGGCTGGCTTGTGGCCCCCACAATTCATACATTGAAGTCCTAATCCCAGAACCTCAGAATGTGACTGTATTTGCAGATAGGGTCAGTAAAGGGGTAATTAAGGTAAAATGAGGTGATGAGGGCGATCCATTGGTGTCCTTGTAAGAAGAGGAGATTAGGAAAGACGCACACACAGGGGGAAGACGATGTAATGACACAGGGAGGGAAAGACGACCAAGGAGAGAGGAACCAACCCTGCTGACACCTTGATCTCGGACTTCCAGCCTCCAAAAGCGTGAGAAAATAAACGTCTGTTATTTAAGCCATCCCATCTGTAGTTCTGTCATAGCAGCCCTAGCAAACTAAAACACCCAGGCCCCCATCCCCCCACAGCATTATATAGGGGAGTGATCTTGATGCTGCAGCACCTGACTCCAATTACAATGTGAGCATCACTTTTCCGTTATCTGCAAGTGAAATTCAAATCATAATTATTAGTAGTAAGCGTACACGCAAGACCCATTCTCTTTCCAAAAGTACACCAAAACAAAAATCAAAGTCTCCATTTTCTTCATTTTTTTCCTCTTTTTTTTTTTTTTTTACCTTGTGGTAAAACTTTAAGGTAATTTCTTCTGACATTCAGTTCTCGTAGAGATCTCAACTGGCCTATCTGCTGGGGCAGCGCGGTGATCTCGTTGCAGCTGACATCCTGTATCAAAAGCAGAGAGAGCAACAACAATAAACGTCTTTTTTCCAGGAAGTCAAGCATTTCACGCAAAATCTCCTTAAGGTATTTAAATATTGGGACAACTACACAGGTACACTCCTATGCTGGCCTCCAGGTCCCTAGCATTAAGGCTCAGCACAGAGAAGAAAGTTCAAAGCTTTAAACACCCTCAGGGGAGAGAAATAGGGAGAAAAGAAAAGATGTTCGTAGCATTTGTAGCTGCTTTGCCAGCCTCTGGCCTGACACTTTCACATGCTGCCATTTTATTTAATTCTCACAACAAACCCACAAGGCAGTATTACTAGTCTAATACTTATAGATCAGAAAATTGAGGCTCAGAAAAGTTTAGTCCAAAGCATGCAAGTGCCAGAGGTATAACACGGGGCTATCCCACAGTGCCTCTAAATAAAAGGAATACAATGCATTGTATCTTTCCAAACTCTCACATTTTACAGTGAAAATCTATGACTATTAATGCACTGTTTGGATGCACTATTTATTCAAAATGGAGTTCTTACCGTATGGCTAGAAACCTTGTAGCTGAACACCTTTCCACCTTTTACAGGCAAGACTATGAAATGCAATTTTTGTCTTCTTTGCTTTAGACAGCAAATACTCCACTAATCCTTGATTAGAATTCACCTCTTGACACATGCAACATGGAGGCCTTGACATTTATAATCTTCTATATCCTCACTATCTCCCCTAATCCCACTCTTCCTCTTGGCTCTGGGAGTTGTGCCCTGCTCGCCAGCTACCCTTGTAGTCCAGACCAGCACTCCTCTCAGCTGGGCACCGTGGTGGTCTCCTGACTGGTTCCCACACCTCAATCTCCTCCTCGGATCCATCCTTTGCAGAGCTGCCAGAGTGCACATTTCATTGTGTTGTCACCAGCTTAGACATTTGCAGGGGGTCTTTGGCAACTACAGAATAAAGTCCAAACTTGGAAGCAAGACCCGGTGTCTATGATGAGGGCTGCCGGTTTCTCCAACACCATTGCTCTGAATGTCCTTCCCTGCATCCCACGCTCCAGCCATGTTATTATTGATTCTTGCATTTCTCAGCGTGTGCCAAGCTGTTTCACAGTCCCCAAACCTGTTCAGGCTCTTTCCCTACCTGATAGGCCAGTATTGTCTGTCCTCTTGTCCCACCTACTCATCTTTAAGCCTCAGCCACCTCTTTAGAACCTTTCCCAAGGCTTCTGTCTGCCCCTGTGATCCCACACCTGGGGAGACTGACCACTCTTCTTTCTTTGTGAGCTTACAGATAGCGGGTTACTGTGATTCTTTTGCTCACATGTTTGCCTTCTGCTTTAACCTGTCAGCTCCTAGGTTCAAGGGAATATATCTTATTCACTCCATCCTTCTGGTACCTCGTGGAGTGCCAGGAATAAAGTAAAGCATCAATAAATGTTGGGTGAAACTTGTATAATCCACTTGTGGTGACACCCCATTAACACTGTGGCTCCATCTCGTGGCTGGGACCCCAGGATGTTCCAATGTACACACTAAACCCAGTGCAGGTCCCACTTGGTAGCACAGAACCAAAGATAATTGGGCTATGAAAGATCGCAGTGAGGTCAAGTCCTTAGATATCCCACTTCACTTCTGAACCTGCAAAAACCGCCCCCTTTCACCTTAGAAGGCAGCAAAGCCAAGTTTCAGACATCTGTTTGACTTTCATGCAGCTGGGATGAACCTGTCATCCACCTCCCTCCTGAAACCCCCAGGCTCCGGTTAGACCAGGGCTATACACAACACAGTGGGTCCCTGCCCTCCAACCTCGTCTCATCTCACTCCCCAGGTGCTAGCCAATCTGCCATGGTCATGAGGGTGTGCTCAGTGGATGTCACTTGATGAACGGAGCAACATTGGTCCTGCTAAAAGGGAACGAAGCTGCAATCTATAAAGCCCAAGTGTACAGAGTGTGGTCACCCCACCAAGCTTCTCTGAACAGCTGTCTGACAGGGAGAGTGGGGTGATATGGCTGAGAGCGCTAGGTGTTCTGTGGCATCACCCTCAAGCTGCCGTTGTTGCATCCCTCCTGGCCCAGAAAAATCACACACAGTTTTAAGAAAAACACCCCTGGTGCTTAAAACAAAAATAAAATAAAAAACTTCACAAGCACATCTGCAGAAACAAGAAGGTCTCCGGAAGTAATTACAGAATTAGGAGGTCCAGAGATTTGTTCAGTCACTCTCAGCCCCTTGCTGAGTTGGTAAATTGCTCCGTCTTTCTGAATATATTTCCACATACGAGAAGCGAATGGTGAAATGTCATCTTTTCCCAATTACCGTGGCATCTGGTCAGTCACAGAAGCCAAGACCCAAATCCTTTCAATGAAAGCTTTATCTTTCTTTGCCTTAACTAAGTTACAAATAAACAAGAGGTACCATTCCATTCTATGTAAAAAGAGCCCTCAAATCAATGGTATACACAGGTGAGCCCCAGAAATACATGAAATCAAATCATCCTATGGGACTCACGACCAGGTTGTGTTGTTTGTTGATGGGTGGAGAGGGTGTTGTGGGGAAGAATTCGTGGAAATTACTTTCCATCACTAGAAAAAAATTCTGTCATTGACATCTAAAATAAATTTTTGTAAGTCTTGTGAGTGACAGTACAAGAAAGACTCCTTTGCAGATCATGGAAATCATAGCTCTTCAATGTGAAACTGACAATTTTCAGAAGTTTCAAGGACATAATGTTTAAGAAAAATCTTTCTCTTAAAAAATAAGGGTGAGGGGAGAAGGAAAGCAGAAAGATAACTGATACATTTAGACAGCATACTATTCACAACACGAAATCTCCTGATATGAAACTAAGCCTTGGTCCGTATTTTAGTTACTATATTCACCTTACTGTTTGCCGGTCATACCTGTGTTCGCCATGAAATCAAGGTACGCTGTTTCTCTGAATATACGGTGATTATTTCTAACATATATTTCTAAGACAATGGCTCTATCAAACAAAACCAACTCCCCTCAGTTATATTTACTTATTACCAGTAGGGAAAATGGTTACCTAATTTACTTTGAAAAAAATTTTACATAATGACAAATACAAGTTTTCCTTCTGACTTACAAGACAGGACATCTGTAGACAATTAGAAACACAAAATCCAATTGTCCATTCACATTTTCAAGGGTATATAGTGAAGGTCAAATTATTTTAATAGCACTCTGCACTGTTGTCAGCTACTTCCTGTCCTGACAAAATAATTGGGGGGGGCGAGGGGCAATTATGGCCCAGGCAGATCTAGCACATAAGCAAGATAAAGACTTTTCACTATTGCATAATTAAATAGTGTAGAAAATAGTGCAAAATTCTATTCCCCACAAGTCACTGAACCTTGCCAAATTTTAAAGAAGTTATGAATTTCATCACAAAAATAAAGCCCCCTGGGTAATTATGTCTTAATGAGCTGGGGGATGAGGAGGAAGAAAGAGGAGATAATAGTCTAGGTGTCTGGGGATAAGATATTTCAGTTCTGAAAATGTGAAAGCAATATGCCTAGAATGGCCTTGTTCTCTAGAACACTTCTGTCCAAATATAGCCTAAGATAAAGCATGGATTTTCGGAGTTACTTAAAGAAGATATAATTTAGGAAAATAAATTTATAAAATAACACTAATGCCTCATACTTTTGCAATTAGTGAGACAAGTCATAAATTACAGATTCAGTTACTTATTAGAACAGTCAAATGAATCCCGTCTGAATTTTCTATTAGCCCTAAGCCACGTCTTAGAGAATAATTACTCCAAACTTCAGTGAAATCAGATTCCCATATATTAGTGTTATAATATTACAAACATACAGGTAGATTAAAAAGAATCATTATGAGCATCTGTTGTAAATATTTACTGAGTTTATTCTTTTTTTATTATTTCTATAATTAGAAATAGATCTAATTATAATAATATTACTACTCAAACTTAAGTTTTTTATAAACCAGGCAATCCAAGTTTGTCATTTAGATTAAAAATCTAAATAGAGAATTTGGACTATGACTTAAAATATACTTACTTTGCACTGGTTTAACCAAAAGCCAAAAGAAAAACTTTGGAAATTAAGATTCTCTTCATCACACTAAAAGAAGTCCCCAGTGTTAAATGCATGTCGGAGATTAATACATTTTTGTTACTAAGTACTAGTTGCTAACTTACCTTCAGAACCCAAAAATGACAAGGATTAAAAATATCAGAATAAATTCAAGGATTATTAAACTAGGAAATGCTCACTTTTGGAAAATAATATCATAAAAAAGACTAGAAGTTTATTTATTCATTTTTTTAAGGAGTGATATCTAACAAAAACCAACATAAATACTGAGTCAAGACGATCCTGGTCAGAGAAGAGTTCCAGTGAGACTGGGCCACACTGTGGTATTGTCACAAGCAACCTTTCTCTGACACTCAGGTTTTCACAAGTTGAGTGTGGGGATACGATTGCTCAAGTCATATTTTTGTGATAAATCTAGCTATTTACTTAATTGAAGAAAATGCAAACGTTCCGACAGGAAATGCAAGCTATTAACACTAGCCTCCCATCATGTAACCATCATGCCCTTTGGTGGAAATCCCTTTTGTATGACTCATGCTGTAAAACTTTGGGCAAATGTCATACACTCTCTGTGTCTCTATTGAAAGAAGAGTTGAGGATTAAATAATTCTAATCTTCTTCCAACATCAGGAATATCCATTTACTACATCAGAAATAATGAAATGACTTGTTGAAACATAGATATGTAACAAACTTAGTGACATCAATTTTGTTTTCTGAGCAATAAAAAAAATCTCAATGCTTGTGGTCAGAACTTTGTTTTTTTAAAAGAAAAATCAATATGTTCATTTAAACTTGAAACTTTTTCAAGCAACCTCTGGTATAATAAATTATTACCTCTCACACTAGTGTAAGACTCTACCTCATACCCCTCCTACACCCACAGACACATGCCCTACCCTGCTGCTCTTCCTAAGAAAGGCACAAATGGAAACAACAGAAGGGAGCCCAGTTGTCCCACAGAAACCAGAGAGGTCAGGAGGGAACTCCAGGGACCATGACTGGACAAATGATTATGGCAGCCAGGTGAATTTATGTACCCATTATACCTACCTCGGAGATCACATAAAAATAATAAAGAAGGGATTTTCCTCAGAAGCTGTTCGATACATCATGTGTCTATAATCAGTCCTTGAATCCAAACTCTCCACCCGACCAAACATTTCGTGAAAAGAGAATAAAAAATAATAGTGTATCTCGTTAAGGCCAAGAAATGTACCTTCCAACCAGTTATTACTTGAGCCAGGCCTTGTGAGCTTTTTGATCGTAAAAGCTGGTTTCTAAATCAGTGATACTGTGCTCTTACATGAGAGTAAGAGCTAGAAGACACAATCTCCACACGCTGCGTGAGTCGGGCAGGACAGAATCGAGAAAAACCAAACAAGACAGCCCATCTCTGAACCTCGCCATGTCACCATGTACGGGGACCAAAGAGAAAACTCGTAGATCTTTGGCAAATGCTCCATGAAAGGCTCTCAGTTTATTGTGTTCTAACTTAGTGTGTTTGTCTGTCTAACAGTTGCCTGTTAATTATAATAAGCGGCATTTATACAGCACCTCTTACCAAATAAACCTCATTTTCTGGCATGATTTCACAGTAAAAGAACCATGTTTTCAAAATGTTAACAAGGTTTTAACGAGTAAAACAAGGTTTAGTCAACACAAGAGTCTACAGACCCCCTGCCTGTTGGTTCCACGGAGAGAGACATTGCCCGCTTGCACCCAACACTGTTTTGTAACATTCTTCTGTTCACTTTTAGCTGTTCACAGCGGGCCACGACTTTCATGGCAAAACCAGTCGAACCAGGGAACTCCAAAGAAAGAAATCAGGGTCCCTGTCCATGAGGTGCTTACAGCCCAGGTGAGGAGACAGTGGCTACATCGTGGTGTGGACTTTGATCAGAAAAACCTGGTTTGACTCCAGTTCCACCACTCTGTAGCCTCATGGCTTTGCCTAAGTAATTCCAAAACTGAAACTTGTTTGTAAAATGTAAGCATGATACCTACCTTGCTGGGTTGCTCTCCAGATTATAGGAAATAATACATGCCATGTACCCAGCAGAGTGCTCGGTAAATGTAAGTGCTTTACCACTTCCCCCATAGAAAGTACAAGCAGATAGACTTACAAAGCAACAGGCACATGCAGCTACAGCTGTGAGGCAACAGGGGGTACAGAAGTCATTCAGAGTGGCCATGGAGGTCGGAAAGTTCTAGATCGTTCGCATCAGAAATGAACCTGGAGGGCCAGTTCCACAGAGCTAAGATTCTGTAAGTTCTGCTACACCTGCAACAATGTGGAAATACAACCTGGCCACTCTTGTTGAATCAAGAAAAGGATGTCTCAGTAGTACCTCTTAGTGGCTTCTTCAGGGGAGGAGGAACAATCACTTTTTGATATTCCCTGCACAGCCTCAAATGGCTGGACAAGGACTGGAAATGCTTTTTGTTTTAAGATTCTTAGATAATCGTGATATATTTAAAAAAGTAAGATACTGTTTTCCAACTCCAATTCCTTTTAAAAAGGAGAAAGGACAACTGCTTTCTTATAGATGGCTAAGGTGATTTTGCTTTTCGTTTATGTTATTTTTTAAATGAATGTTGAATCTGAAATGTTCATTCGCCCTTGGAAGAAAAGAGAATTTTACAACTGAATTTAAAATTCCCTGAGTCTGGCCAGGCGCGGTGGCTCAGGCACGTAATCCTAGCACTCTGGAGGCTGAGGCAGGAGGATTGCTTGAGCTCAGGAGTTCAAGATCAGCCTGAGCAAGAGCAAGACCCCGTCTCTACTAAAAATAGAAAAATTAGCCAGGCGTGGTGGCGCGTGCCTGTAGTCCCAGCTACTCAGGAGGCTGAGGCAGGAGGATCACTTAAGCCCAGGAGCTTGAGGTTGCAGTGAGCTATTGATGATGCCACTGCACTCTACCCAGCACGACAGAGCGAGACTGTTAAAAAAAAAAAGGAAAAAAAAGATATCCTGAATCTGATGTAAAAAATTTAAAAATATTTCTTCCAAAATAGTTAACAAATAGTGGTTAGAGCCTATTAATTAAGCTGAGTGGTTTTATCAACACTGACACACTCGGGCCTTCAGGTCTTCTGAATGCCTGTGGAGCTCCCGAATATTTGAACATGTTTGCTACGATGAGACTACAAAACAGAAGCCTTCTACCCCAATTCCAGAATTACTTCAGGCTCTCCAGGGAATTTTTTTTTTCTCCAATTGATAGCTAAAAATAATCTGGTAGGGTCACCTATAGTAGTACTACTATTTTAAGCAAAAAGATACGAAAGATAAGTAAGAATGGATGGAAAGTAATCTTTTTTTAGTCTGTGACCTTAAGCAAGGCCAGTCACTCCCTGTGGTTAAACAATAACAACTTAATAAATTTTCGCCAACCTCACCAGTAAATGCTTTTCACAAAGATCATGCTTTGTGGGCTCATATACATGGGGTAGCAGTGTCTGGTGGAACGGCCACAAGCCACATGGGGCCACTGAGCACCAGCAATGCGGCCAGCCCAATCTGTGATATGCTGTCAGAGTAAATACACACTGAATTTTGAAGATTTAGTATGAAAAAAAGAATGTAAACTATGTCATTAATATTTTTTATATTGTATACATGTTGAAGTAATAGTATTTTGGCTATTTGGGGTTAAACAGGGTGGAGCGTGGTGGCTCACGCCTATTATCCCAGCACTTCGGGAGGCCAAGGCTGGAGAATCGCTCGAGGCCAGGAGTTCAAGACCAGTCCGGACAATATACTGAGACCTCATCTCTACAAAAATCTTAGCCAGGTATGGTGGCGCATGTGTAGTCCCAGCTACTCAGGAAGCTGAGGCAGGCAGATCCCTTGAACCCAGGAGTTCAAGGCTGCACTGAGCTATGATCATGCCAGTGCATTCCAGCCTGGGTGAAAAAGTGAGTCACTGTCTCTAAATATAGGTATATGTGTATGTGTGTGTGTGTGTGTGTGTGTGTGTGTGTGTGTGTGTAATTTTACTTGCTTCTTTTTATTTTTATAAATGTGGCTACCAGTACATTTAAAATCATGTTTGTTGCTTACATTCTATTTCCACTGGACAGTGCCAGGTGAGGGTGTTTCAGCTTAGGTTACAACTTAGCTACACTGGGGTGACCTTCCATACATTGCTCACTGTCTCTCTGCCTTGGATTTCTTCCTTTGTACAATGTCAAGAGCTTGGACTAGATGCCTATTATAATTCCTTATGGCTTGCACACTCTAGGACTTGAGGGTTCAATGGTTATTGCTGGTGGAGAAAAGACACAAGGATCAGGTGCTGTAAGTGGCATGACAGTGCTGTAACTAGCATGCAGGGCTGTCCTCACTAGACCTGGGCCCAGGACAGAGTGCCTAAGAAAAGCGTGGGGCCCCGAAAGCCACCCAGCAGCTCGTGTGTCCCAGAGCTGGAGATAGCACTGTTTACACATGCCAGCCTGCAGCTTACGAAAAGTATTTGAGGAGAGCCCTGCTCTGGTACGGGGCAGGCTCCCAGGCTTAGCACACGTGCCTCCTGCTAACAGATGAGCTGGTCCACAGCTCTAGAGCACAGCTGATGGATGGCACACGGTGTCACTTAAGCCCAGGGTTCACGGGACAGAAACACAAATCAGCTGCCAAAAGGTTCCAGGAGACTGACCTTACCAGCATGCCATCCATCGGCACAGGAACCTGAGAAGCAGGGGGTGGGGGCAGTGGGGAACCAACTTGTCAACTTTATTCACAACTGCCACCAAGAGGTCTTTCAGTATGTGAGTGGCTAAACAAACGGTGGTACATCCAGACAGAGGAATACTACTCAGCACTAAAGAAAAATGAGCTATCAAGCCACGAGAAGACATGAAAGAACCTTAAGTGTGTATTATACTATTAAGTGAAAGAAGCTGTATGATTCCAACTAAATGACATTCTGGAAAAGGCAAACCATGCGGACAGTAAAAAGATCAGTGGTTACTGTGGGTTGGGGGAGATGAAAAGGCAAAACCAGTGGGGTTTAGGGCAGTGAAACTTGTCTGATATTACAATGGTGGATTTACCCAAGCCTGTAGAATGTATAACACCAAGAGTGAACCCTACTGCAAACTATGGACTTTGGGTGACAATGATGTGTCAGCGTAGGTTCACCAGCCATGACAGATGTACCTTGGTGGCGGGTGATATTTATAATGGGGAAGGCCATGCATGTGTCGGGGGAGGGGGCATATGGGATACCTTCCTCTCAATTTTGCTGTGAACATGAAACTGCTTTAAAACTAAAGTCTATTAAAAAAAACTTTTTATTCATCTTTTAGTTGCAAGATCTAATCCAAATTTTAGCAACCACAGAGTCTGTGGTTTATCAGACTCCTAAAAGCAGCATTAAAAAAGAAAAAGAAGAAGCATATCAATAGCATTATTCTGTATTTTTTTCCCCCTGGAACAAGTAAGTGGCATCTTCTGAATTACTTGGACTATAAAACAGAGTCTCCTCGCCCCACCCTCCCAGCCCTCCAAGGCACAGCACCTGGGGGTCTTCACGGTCAGCCCCAGCCATCTCTCTAGGCTCACTTCCCACCATTCACCAGCAACATGGGTGCCTCTTGGGCATCAGGCAGCTGGGATGCAACAGCAAGTAAGACGTTCTTGTGCTTAAGCAGCTTTCTGGGTGTGGGGAGCTGGCACAGAGGAAGCCAAGTAAGAAAACACCTGTGATTCCATGAAAATTCAGTAATAAATATGGGGGGGGCTTGCCTTAGGAGCATCCAACTCAGGCTTGGAGGATCCAGGCAGGCTTTTTGGAGGAAGTGAAATCTAACTTGGCTAAGGACTGACCAAGAAAGGAGGGAGAAAGAAGAAGGAAGAGATAGCCCATGCAGGAAGAGTGACGTGTACACAAGTTTGGAAGGGAAAATGGACAAGGTACATTCTCAGAAGGCAGAAGCTTAGGTGGTGAAGGGGCCAGGGGCAAGAGATGAACCAGGAGAGGTGAGCAGGGCCCCACCATGGAGGGCCTTGACTGTCCTGTGAAAGAGTTGCCGGTGGCCTAAACCTAAGGCAGGGCACGTGAAGGTGGCACACCCAGCCCCATTCTACCTGGACTCCAAAGCTGTGATTCAACAGCTTCCCACTCCCCAAGCACACCATGACTTCCGGGCCATCTTGCCTTTGCACAGGCTGTCCCTTTTCCTTGAATGTGTCCCCTGTGCCTGCCTTCTTTTTTCCTCCTAGGAAATCCCACATGCGCTTATTTAAGGGGCTCTCAAAGGTCTTTTCTCTTACAAACCTTTCCCAACCCTAGGAGTGCAGCGATCATTCCCTACCTCGCACATATACTTCTTGTAATAGGAACTTTGGTGGTGGGGAGGGGTGGTAGGGAGTGTCTGCCCAAATTAGGACGTCTTCCTTCAGGATTGCCCCCTTCAGTGGCAGCCCTGCAGCCGTGTCTGGGCAGTGCGACTGTGTGCCTCGGGTATAGCTGAGGAGTCAGGGGAGGACGCACATCCTGCAGCTCACTTAGAACCCGAGCCTGAGAGGCTAGTAGGTCTCTGTTTAGGTGCTTCAGCTGGGAGGACATTTAAACCTGGGCAACCTCTGCTATTGTATGGAAATGCAGGGAAAGCTGAGTGGGAAAACAAACTTCGGCCACGGTCCTTGACAAGGACCCAGTGTCTTGCACTAGTCACTCATGGTCTGTGACCAAATGTCCTGACACTTGGTGATCTGACAGACTCCTGTATCTTTCTAACCAACCCTAACTTTTGGTATGAGCTAACTGGAATGGGTTTCAGACAGTGCTATCAAACAAGACCCGAAAAATTCACGTTTTATAGCTCTAATGTCTTTCTACAGCAAGCACTCGTTTCTGTAGTAAAGTCAAAGCTGATACACACGTGACGTGGGTGCTGTCACTCCCCAAGCCAGTTCCCACAGCACACAGGACTAAGTGGTCACAGCACTCTCTCTCTGGGCCTCACATGCCAATACTGCAGTGCCAGGTGGCCCCAAAGCAGCAGCCACACAAGACAAAACTTATTGGTCATCGATGTTCTAGACTGGAATCTACTGGAAGACAGGTACTGTGTCTTTCCCATCATTTTAATCCCGTTGAGCCCTGTGCTTGACACAAGGTCGGTACAGAATAAATATTAACGCTTGCTTGAGAATAAATTATGACTATTACATTTTAGCCTCTTCATTTCACCCTTGTTAACTCACTGGAAACCTAGAAGGGTTCAGTCTTTCCCAATTTAGAAACAAGGTAAGTAATTAACCTAGTAGTGAAAGACTGAAATAGAACAGCCGTGTCAGCCTTGGGCACACATTTATAACCGATCTGTGTCCGTCTATAACTTGTTCTTCTTTTCTATCCCTGGGAACATGGTCACATTTTAAAGTTACATCGATATAGGACAATGGTTTCTAAAATCTTTACAGAATCAGAGCACTCTGTTCTTTCTGTCTCCTGATTTAATTATACGCCTTCATCAAGTGTGGCCTACTAACTTATTTGTAGATTACGTTGTCAGTTTAGCCATAACTTTTCATAAATTTATATGCAACCTGGAAAAAATATCTAACTACAGTGTGATAACCTGTACACTTCAGGAACTAGCCTCAGGAGCTATAAACTGCAGGAAGCCTGTAAATTTCAGGAACTGCGTCTGTCACAGCAAAGGCAAGGCTGTTCCTCTCCCCACCTAATGTCTTTATTATAAGCTGCCCTCAAACAAATCAGGCTCCTCCTTGTCCAACCGTAGCAACAAGTCTTTCTGAATACCTTCACAGGTTATGATCAGTCAACCAACGAAAAAGAGCATCTTAAAAATCGGTAACATACCAACTCCATTAACTGTTTGAGCTGACCTATCTCTTCTGGCAATGATCCAAGTTTGTTGTTACTTGCGATTAAGACTTTGAGAGGCAGACCACACAGGCAGGCGGGCAGGGCGGACAGCTGATTTCGACTGCAAAGACAATACAAGAACACACGTAAACAGAAAGGCCACTTCGTACTGTCTGTGAACATGTTTTTAACAACAAAGGAAAAATGGTGTGATCTGAAAAGACATTTTACAAATACGAAAATCCGATACATTTTCTGTATGTGTAATAACTCAAATTACAAGTGTGTAAGAAATCAAAAATATATTTCAATTAAAAAAAAGGCACGGGCAGTCCTGAGGGGCACAACCTTCCCCGACAGAAGAAATGCCATCAACCTCCCTACAGAAGCTGATGGACAACACATCCTGCACAACCAACAGCGATGGGAAGCTGGTGCCCACTGTCCCTTCCTGACAATGGCTGCGGAACACTCAGCTAGGACCAAAGCAACCAGAACCACGAAGGTGTCCTTTCGTTCATGTTAGCTGTGATGGGGAAGATGATTTTGCTGCAATTCAAAAATGACTGGGCCGATCTCCAACGTTTTGACTCAGCTTCCTTTTGTTAAAAAAAGAGTTGCTACAGTTAAAGGCTGCTTTGGTATCTGCAAGAGAGCCAATTAAAAGAAAAAAGGTAAAGCTGGTCTTTTGGCAAAGCAAAACTATAGCCCAGAAGGGGTTTAGTTCCACAGAGCAGCCGAAGAAGTCTGAGTTTCACCTCTGCTCTGCGTGAAGAGCAGATGTCTCTCAACCGTCTATTATCAATGCCTAGTTTTCTGAAAGATAGAAAAATATTAGATAAATGAAATCTATCTCTGCACATTTATATGTCAGTCATCTATTTCAACCTCCTCCCCCACAGAAAGCCCTTTTTTTCTGCCACCAAGTAAAGAGACAGATGGTTTTCAGTTTCCCTGACTTTCATTCTCTGCCATCCTGGTGATGAAGCCAACGACCACACGATGAAACATCTAAAAGTCTGGGTGTCATTTATTTCAACTATTTGAAATTTCTGTGTGCTTGTGAACACATGCATTAATTTTCAGAAGTTGTGTCCTGTGTGAGTGTATTTACAGGCCCATGATTAACTGTTTCTGTGTATGCAAGGTGGACAGACAGACAGATTGGAAGCACTGCAAAATATTATCAGTGGTTGTTTTGGGATATAGGTAGGAGTCTTTTTTTTTTTTTTTAATACTTTGCTGTATTTTCCAAAATTTCTAAAAGTGCTTTTACAATCAGGAAAGAAATGTCATTATAAAATGATAAACTTGATCTGGTTGCTTGTTACATGGGTGCTCTATTTGTGAAAATTTATTCAGACATATACTTATGATCTGTGTATTTTTCTGTATTATATGTGATATTTCAATTAAAAGTTGTACTTTCTCTCCCCTGCCCCCCCAGATGAGGGGGCAGGAATCTGGTTAGCCAAAGGGCATTGCTAACTGATAGGCTCAGAAAAGGCAGGTGTTGTGCTGTGGAAAGAACCTTTCTCATCTGGGCACTCCCCCTGGCAACCCCCTGCTATCTCTCCTGCTCCAGGTCCCAAGGCCCAGGTAACTGGGCAAGAAGAGACACAGTCATAGCTGCTCACCATTGCCCAGAGCCACAAAGAAAACTATTTCCAGAAAGACGCAGCAAAAGAGCTTTCTCTGAGAAGGTCCAGCAGAGGGAGGGAGGAGACTGAGAGCCCTCCTAGGGGGGTTCCCTGGCACAGGAAGGACCAGCTGTCTCTTCACTTCCCCTGGTTAGGAGGACAGAGAGAATAAGGGCAATGGGCCCGCACTGGCACTCTCCCCGGGTCTCTGGGGGCAGTGGAAGGGGGCAGCTGGGGCTGCCAGCCTGTCTTTCTGTCCTCTCACATCCCTGCCACTGCCCTCTCTGGCCTGCAGGGGCCCAGTGGGGCTCTTTTGGCTGAATGAAGGGTCTTCCTGGTGCCCTGCTGGGAGGGCTTTCTTCAAGCTCCAAAAAAGGCTCCTTAGAAGACACTATCTCCGGAACAGAGAATTCAATTTATTAAAAGGTGGCAAGTAAATAAATTTGAAATGTAATTCGTGGTTTTCAAATACTTATTAATATGCAATTTCATAAAGCAAGTATTGGCAACAATGTTAATAGGACAATTTTATTATTTTGAAGCCATATTTAAACTTCCTTTTGAGGAGAGGATAAAGAGAACAAAGATTAGCATATTCAAGAAATGTCTACGCTCCTATTTTCAGCAGAATACACCACCACAGGTTGAGATCTTTCCTATGTTTCTTTGCTTGGAAACTCAAGAGTTAAAACTATTCCCAGTCTCACTACTTTGATGCAGGCATCTAACCAGATCTGCAGATATAGAATTGGGAGAGTCATTTATCATACTATTTTAAGCAATGACAAGAAGGCTCTGCTCATTCAGATGCATGAGTATTTGAGATTACACGGGCTTACTCTCACTGGAAATCTTCCAGGGTGGGTACTGGTTTAATATAAAATAAAATTTAAGCTTGTGAAAGCATTCCTGTCTCTTTGATGGGAATGAACGCTTTTTACACTAAAAGCTGCTGACTGAATAGCCTGTCTCCCTATTTATGCCGCATACATTCATTGTTTACACTGCAGCTATCTTCTGTAGACTTACAAATTCATCATGCCAAGAATTTAGTCATAATGCAACATGCCACAGACCTGGGGCACATTTCTTCTACTTCATCCATCTGTTCCCCCTCAGCCTCTACTTCATATTTTTTATCACAGGATGTTCCTGTATTACTTGTAATTTCCCCAATAGAAAAAGGAAATATACATGCATACAAAAACCCATTAGCTCTCCAGCAAATATTTAGACAGGAGAGGAGAAGCTGTATTCCCTTTAATCCTCGACCCACTAAAGACCACAGCAGCAGCCTTAGCTTTTTGAAACCACTCATCTGGCAGCAATTTTTCTCAAGCAAATAAGCACCTCAGGCCACGATCCACTATCATACCCCTGCTGGGCTCCTGCAGCCTGGCTGGTGCTATAAACAGGCCCTTTGCAGACACAATGTTTAAAAATATGGCCATAGAATATCTGATAAGGTAATGGCCGACATTTATTTTCAAACCTAGCCGGTGAGCCGCATCTAAAAGTAAAATTTAACTTTTTTTATTTTCTTTTTTTGGCTTACTCATTACAAAAAAAGTGAATTTGTGGGAGAGAAGGGCTACTGGCTACTTATTTAGGAGTAGAAATTACAGATGCAGTCATGGTGGCCTGAGGCTTCTTGCTGTCTCTGGAGCTGAGCCTGTCCCCACCCCCATCTCTTGCCACTGTCCCTGCCCAGAAGAGCGGAGAGGCAGTGGGCTTTTACCACATTTATTTCGAATGCTTCCTCTTCGTCTTTTTCAGGTGAAGGACTCCCTGCTAGATTTATCTGTCTATGGCCTCATTTCAAGAGGAAATAAGGCAGCTCAACAAAACTGAAACATTTTTGGTAGCCTAAATTTGCAGGATACATTTTTCTTGGCTTCAAGTACCAGTAACCCTCACTTAATTCCTAAATTAAGGAACTCACGAACCAAGTCACTTCTTATGGTTTTACTTTGAGAGAGTCTTATTTTAATGTATTTTGACGATGGCACTTATTAATGTCCATATTTTGAGAATCAGTGTTAGTATCTGACATTTTTTATAACCAGTTTATCAAAAGGTTATTTTCTTGAAAATATGTGATTATAAAGACATGCTATATTTTCATATGGGATTTTATTATTAGGAAATAATGCTTACTGGAATATACTTCTGTATTTTTAGTGTATGGGTTCACTTAATAATGGAACATAGAAAATTATTTTCACTTAAAAATTATTTTTACTTATTTTCCCTATTCAATTAGCTCTTTGGTGTGGTCACCAGTTATGAAATTAGAAGACCTGGGTTCAAATCCCATCTTTGCCAAAGATTATCTCTATGACTTTAGGTAAGTCATTGAATCTCTCTGGTTTTGTCAGCTATAAAACTGAGAGAATAAGACCGACCTACTATGAGATTATAGAAGCAAGAGTGCTTAGCCCAATACTGCATCCATATATAAAGATTAAACCATAACCAACTGCTAATGTGGCAAAGCAGTGGGGAGTTGACCAAAAAGAGTGTATGTGTGCTCAGCTTGATTTTACAGACATGTGTTGCTTAAGACATGGAAACATTCTGAGGAATGTATCATTAGGCTCTTTTATCATTGTGGGAACATCAGAGTGTACTTAGACAAATCTGATGGCGTGACCTACTACCCAATAGATGGCATAGCCTGTTGCTCCTAGGCTACAAACTTGCACAGCACATTACTGTACTGAATACTGTAGGCAACTGTAACACAGTGGTACTTATTTGTGTATCTAAACATAGAAAAGGTAATCTGTTGCACTACGACATTATCACTGCTATGACATCACTAGGCGACAGGGATTTTTCAGCACTGTTATAATCTCATGGGACCACCATCACATGCAGTCCATCATTGACTGAAACATCATTATGCAGTGTGTGACTATATTTATCAATTTACTGTATTTCCTAATTGCTAAAACTTCAGCCATTTTAAAAATATGGTTTGATGTTTCTTTCACTCATTGAAAACATATACCAATTAAAAATAAAAATGATTGCTCAGAGACATGCTGGGGAGAACCAGGCTGAGCTACAAAATTTCAGGCCAAAGCAAACCAAGTACCTATTTCCAGTCTGGATAACCAAGACAAGAACATACAATCCTGTGAGCGATCTTTTCTTTCCCATCTTCTCTAATCCCAGGATCCCACCATTTCTCTGGGAAAACATGAATACCCAGGGGTCACCATCTCTAGTTACCACTTGGTTTTCAAATAGTAACAGAAGCAATGATGTGAAACCATCAACTATCACAATATTATTTAAAAACATGCCACAGGCCTGAATTTAAAGGGCCACATAGAAAGCAGGGAAGGTTTCATGGTGGGGACACCCCAGACTCACTGAGACTGGGTTTCAGCGTAAGTTTCAGTGAGGGAAAGGACCGAGCTAGTATCTGGTGGTCATTGGTGGTCATTATTACTGTTTGTTTGAATATTTTTGTCTGTGCTTGCCACTTGACCTGCAGTAAACAGGAGGTTTTTTTTTTTTTTTTTTGCTTTTTTTTTTTAATTTAGTCAATTTAATTTTCCTTTTCATGGGATGCCTCACCCAATTTTGTTTTTATGTTTTATGCCTACACTGTTTGCCTCTCATTAGAGGCAGAGCAATTTTTTTTCTGTTTTGCATATGACACCTGACTGTTAATTGTCTTCATACACACAGGGCAGCAAACAATGTCCATAGAGAAACTTCCTGTTTCCTGCTTGTTCCATTCTGAAAAATCCACTATGGCAAAATGTCTCGCCCTCGTTTCCCCTAATGACTGAGCGCTTCCCCCTTGTCCCCAGCCCTCCCCCGGCATTCCCACCATCATTACTTGTCTGAGACAATTACCAACAGCAGCAACAAAAGCCCAACTTTGAGTTGCCTGGTGGTTATTTTGGTCGACTTTAATTTTATGCTCTAAAGCAAAAATCAAATAGTGACTATCTTTATGCTCAATTGAACTAAAAAATAATATTTTACGTGAATTTTTTAAAACAGAAATTTAATTAAGACTAGATGTGTGCATCAAATCTAGAAGCCCAAGTTTACATCTAACTGTGAGAGCGATTATGCTAACGACAACTTGAGTAGCGAAACGTAACATGTTTCAAAACTAGAAACCCCAAATCATCATTTCAATGAATCTTGAACCAGTTCTTGAAAGCTATACCAATCAATTTCCTGCTCCACACACATAAAAGCCATGTTTTGAGAAGGTAATGAATTAACTTTAGAAAAGAAAACTGTAAGAAAAACAAGAAGAAAAACTGAGTGTCTAAGCAAATCAGAATTCAGGAAAATTTCTGCAACAGCTATTTCACTGTGCATTTTCACTGTGCATACCTGTACCATATTTGGGCTACTGCAACGGAACCGGTTTCCCACAATAACGGCCTATCAGTCTCCTCTTGAGTATAAATAAACTATTCTTAAAATATTCCATTTTTATTACACCCCTAACGGTCAGCAACCACTGCTACCAATGTCTATAGTTAGATTTCAAAGGGCAGGTAGTTGATAACTAGCTTCATCTCAATTATTTTCTCTCCTTTCTTCAATGAAATTTCTTCACTTCCAAAAGCACAAAGCCTATACTGTGCTTTAAAACCTATTACTTTAAATTTCCTTTATTTTAAAATAGATCTGAATGCTCAAAATCAAGGGAGCTTTGGATGTTCAAAAAGAACTCAATATCCAATACAAGCAAAAATATTAATTTGTCAAACATCTTCAGAGGCCACAATATAAATGTGGGGTTTTAAATATTAAGACTGTAGTGGCCTAATCCCCATGTCTGAAAAAAAAAATAACACTATGCAGATCATTGCTGCTGGCACATAGGAAACCATCCCTGAATGACTAGGAAAGATGTATTGGCACCGGAGATAATTCCTCCACTTTTTGGAGCTATATTCCAGTTTCCTGTTATCCAGAAGGTACTCCTACCTTCCTTTTCCATGTCACTCCAACAAAGCCAAGAAAATACGTACTTTTTTACTTTAACATTTTCCCCCACAAAAAAGGAAGAGGATATTGATACTGTCTAAAGTGAGCACAGGCTCCTCAGATCAGTTTTTACCCAGGGACTTCGAGTTAATAAAAAATATTCAGACTAAAAATTAAGATACTTGAATATTATTGTTTGCCATTTGAAGACGTGTGTGCCTCTCCATCTATTTCTAGGAATTTCCGAACATGTAATGCAGATGAACATGCATGAATATTAGTCTGTGTATGTCCTCTTTTTCTGACTCATCCTTCCAAGGAAATGAATCTTCAGAGAGCTTCTATTGAGCAACTTGACAACCCTAGTATTTCTTCTTAACAACCCTAATATTTTTACACACTAACAGCATAGCTCTCTACCAACAATACTACAAAATCCACTTACTTTACACAAGTACTAGATCTTTTGCCACTATGTTTTTTAACCCATCTTGCAATTTGAATGATGCAAGCATGCCACAAAACTTGATTCAACAATTCAACAAACATTTCCTGGGTAGTTATTATGTAGAAAGCACTGTGCGGGCACTCAGATTTCAAATATTCTATCATTTATATTCACAACAATCCTGTAATGTAAGTATTAATACCCTCCACTTTTCAGACACAAAAACTGACATTCAGAGGGTTTAAATAACTTGCTCCAAGCTATGTGGCTAGTGACTGGCTCTGTGCTCGGGTTTGAAACCACGCAGGTCGGGCTTCAGATCAAAGTCTATGGTCTTCCTGCTACACAACATAAGCTTCTTCCCATTTACTCTGGAATAAAAAGTGAAGGTAAGCCAGGAAAACTGTAGAAGGAGGGCACAGAATTCTAAACAGCAGGAGCAGGAACAGGAACAGGGATCCAAGACATGCTAACTTGGAAAAGAAAAAAAATTGGTTTAAATTTAGCGCATGCTGGATCGTGAGGAGTCACTAGGATATCTAAGAGTAACGGAATGTCAGGCAACTGGGGAAATGAGGACTGGGGCTCACCAGAGTCGAAGGGATGGAGAAGAGATTTGAGACAAGAGTCATAGGCCTGGGAGAGAAAATTTAAGGACCAAAGCTTTGGGGAAGTCTAGCATTAAGCCACAGAAAGAGAAAGAACATCCAGACCTGAGAATAAAGAAGAAACAGAAAAAAAGGCAGAAAAGTGAGCAGGAGAGCTCATGACCAAAGCCAAGGGAGGAAGGTGATATGATACCAAAGACTGAGAAGAAGCCGATTATTTTCTGCACTTGCTGGGCACCTGCTCCATTCAAGGGCCTGTTCTAAGATCTGAGAAAATATGAAATGTTTATGAATACTAAAACTTCATCTCTAACAAGATTAGGCAAAATCTCTCTGAGCTGGTATCGCCCACATCCCACCTGAACACTGATCATATATTTTTAAAGTGCTGTAGCAGAAGGTATTTCTTTCTGGGACTCTAAAGATTGAAGTTAGAAAGTGCGGTGACTCCTAAGGAATAGAGTGAGATTTGTTTCGTAGATCTTATCATGTAAGCTGAAATCAAAGGATTCCAGGCTAGTCCTGAGAACTCTCTATGCAACTATCTGCAGACTTTGGCATTGCTGTCACAGGTTGCCTCTGCTGAAGATCCTAGATTGTCCTCTCCTCCTGGTACTGAAGTCACAATGATCTCTTTTTGGTACTGATCTACCAGCGGGGCAAACGCTCATTAACAGTTGACTTAAACTCCCTGAAGATTACCCATTCAAAGTATTGACCTAACAATAAAAAAAATGCACTAACCTCAAAACACACTAGATACCTCCTTAGCCCCACACCCCACGCCACTACCCACAAGCAAGCTCTCACAGTCTTTAGGATACAGGATCCGAAAGGAAGAATTTCACAACCCTCCCTGAACATCACTGCTTTTTTTCCCCTACCTATAGTTCCATTCAAATAGTTCATGCAGCTACACAATTCTTATACATGGTGATATAAATTTGAATTATTTGGTGTACTAGGAAAAACTGTGAACAATTTTGCAATGGGCAAAAAGATGACTGCGTGTCTTGTCTAGTGCACCCTTCCAGGTTATCTTGGTCTGCAGACACAAAACTTGTTAGGGTAGAGGAGATGTGAACCCCTGAATTAAAAAGTTATATTTAGTGGATTTACTAAAACACAACATACAACACTTAGGGAACATATAGTGTATTTAAGCACATGTGACACAGTCACAAAATTAACTATGCATAGGCTATAAAGCAAATCTCGGCAAATTCAAAGGATCTGTATTAAATAGAAAATGTTCTTTGACATAATATAATTAAATTAAAAATAGAATTTAAAAGATAACTTAAAAACTATTCTGTAGAAACTTAACACTCACAAGTAAAAGAAGTAATACTGGAAACTAGAAAAGATTAGGAGTGATTAAAAAAACACTGCATATCAAAGCTTTTAGAAGTCAGTTAAAGCATTATGTACAGGGAAATCTGTGGCCTTAAATGCTCCTATAAGAAAAGAAAAATAACTAGGAATCAATAAGCTCAATATCTGAACTCCAGACATTAGAAAAAGAAACTATCTATAAGAAAATGAAAAGAAGAAAATATGATAGAGAAGATCAGAAATTAATGAAAGAGAAAAGAAAGAACCAATAGAGTTGGCCAATGAAATAAAAAGCTGAATAAAAAAGCAATTAAGCCAACTTCTGAAAAATGAATAAAGAAAAAGAAAGAATGCACCAATTTACAGTATTAGAAATAAAAAGCGGAACCAACTATAGATATAGCGAAAACTCTGAAACTACAAAAGCTTTCCCTCGTTTAAATACTTTGGTTGTCCCCCTGGAAAATTTCCTAACAACTATTTTCACAATTATGAAACTGCCCTAAGGGGCAAGGAATGCAGTGGAGATAGTGCTCAGCAAGATAACAAAGGAGAAAGTGCTTCGCAATCTATAAAATGTCAAAGAAATATATCCCACTCATTTCTATTATTTATGAAATAGTGTGTCCTAGGGAAAAATCACTTTCCTATTTCCAGCCTAAAGGAAGGGTTGTTGAAGGGCTCAGATACAACAGTGTGAACGCTAAATCCTATTTAGCTATTAAGAAGTGGTGGTGGTGATGATAAAGATGATTCCAAAAATCCACACCTTCTTTCCCAAGTGTATCTTCTTCTTCTTCTTTTTTTTATATCTCTTTTCTCATCTACAGCACTTGTTACAAGACTTGGTAAACTATAATGTTTTTAGAAGACATATAATAAGTTGTTTATTGATGAAATGGTGATGTTTCTAAGGGCTTTTATCTATCTAGTTAGAAAAATAAATGTAATATGGAACTTGTTCATTTTAGGACTGCAGAATAAACTTTGAGAATTACTAGAAATGAAAAATCTATACAGGGAATTAGGAGTAGGTATTTACCTCATTTCCAGAGCATTAATTCCCAGCACAAAGATCTTAACAAAGATCTATTAAGATCAGAAGCACAACTGAAAACAAAACCAACAAATTCTGACAGTGCTCTAGCTATCAAAGCCATAATATCCCTTTTGTCTCTCTCTGTTCTTTTTTTTTCAGTACAAACACTGATCTAAAACAGTATCTGTGATCAGGTGATACGTACCATGGAAAAATTCTCTTTGGAAGTTTTGCCAAGTATGGGCTATCTTAAAAGGAATGGAATCTGATAAGACATAGCCAATTATTAACTTACTGGCACTTAATAAAACCCATCAGCTACCAATGCCAACAGACATAACTTTACAGGCACAATAATTTGAAAAAATTTTATGGACCACTGGCTGTAGGTTCCACCTTGAAAACAAATGACCAGTGAGCACTGAAACCATACATGGCTGGGTGTGCATGTGGACTGGCTGACCCCACGGCCTCTTCCAACCCTGCCATTCTATGAAATACAGTTTCAAATTTTAAGTCACTTCACTTTCAAATTCCAACTTGGTTCACAGTGTTTTGGTGTCTTTCTGCTGATCTGTCATTTCACAAAACACAACCTAGCTACCAAAGACCAGCTCCTATATATATATATATATATATATATATATATACACATATAATATAAATACACACACACACACACTCACACAAAAGTGTTCTCATTTCCCCTTTGAATGAGCTAAGATCATCATGAAAGGATATGGGATACGAGTTTTTATTGAACTGAGCAAAACTCTCCACTTTTCAGTTTAGGAAGACATCATCAATATTCTCTTTTCTAGAGAGAAGAAACACTACCTTGCAATTGAAACCATTTTCAGAAATGTCAATGCAAGGAGAGGACACATTTTTGGGTGGCAATTAAAATTAATTTTCAGCTCACAACAAAAAATATAAAATCTATGCTTTCTAAGGCACTCCTAGCGTGCAAGACGCTTCCCCCAATCCTTCATATAGAGTGCAGTACTCCGAGTATTAAAGATTATTTTCCAGTATGACTCCCAAAGGAATGTGGGGATACGGGTTATACGGCCATCAGGAAGTTGGCTCTTTCTGTACATTGTTTAGCAGCCAAAAAGAATGCCAGGCTGCAGAGAAAGCAGCCAAAAGAGATTCCTTTTATGGTGTGATAACATTTTGTTCAAGAGACAGCCCTCTTCTTTAATGGCAATGCCTCAGAACCCACTCCTCACAGAGAGATAGAGGCTTCTAATGAATAAACCAGGCCTGGCTGGGAGTATTTCACCCTAGGAAAGTAAAACCACTCACCAACAGTCCTGGAAGCAGTATGATCAAATGCTATAAAGAACTTTCATTTTTTTGGCAGCCTCTATCCCTGAACCTCTCTAACATGAGACTTTCAAGCAAGGTCCCTATTCTTAGATTCACAACACCCCTACTGTTGCCAAGAGTTTTGCTAGTCCAGGTTATTTTATTTTCCTAAAGCACATTTTCTTCATGAGTCTCATCAACAATAACCTCTCCAACAACTTAAAATAGATTTTAAGCTTTGTGAGGCTTTCCTGTGTAACTCAGGTTCAAAGTGTTTGTTCCTATATAGAAACAAGTCTTGCTTAATCACTTTTATTGTTCTTGGCCACATTTCTTGGATTAAGACACTTTATAACAGGAAGAGACACAGTGGCACATATACTAAACTAACATAACCTTTTGTTGTGAACACCAAGAAGCGAAGATTAAAAGCCCAGATCCTTCAAACACAGGCTACACAAACAGCAATAAATTAATATTTTCCACAAATATAACGTTTCTGCCATGCGAGAAAATGTGGGAAACGTTTAAGTGTTTTTAACTGCATTTCACAGTGAAGATTTTTTTCACTTGCTAATTAAGCCTATTTCTGGTTTAAGATATGAATGAGATTGCTGCCACCAACCAGCCTTTTGACGTTTAAAGATAACATATCAGGCAAGAGTTTGGGTAGGCAGTGACATACCACCACCATCATCATCATCATCATCACCATCACCATCAAATATTTATGGCTACTTACTCTGCTGAAATACAAAATATATCTCAGAGGGTATAATCAATTTTGAATGTTTCCCATAAATTCGAAGTAGCTTTCCTACTTTGGAATGTACAAAATTAGTAACTTCTACATGTGACTTAGTAAGAGAAGAAAAAAATTTAAATACAGTAAGAGCAGGTTTAAATTTAAGTACAGAAACATGAAATTTGTAAAAATTTGAAAAGCAGCTTCATTGGACTATTTTATCCAACAAGTCTTTCTTTCTAGTTAATAGAAATCCTAAGTAGTATAGGGGAAAAAAAGCGTTTTGGAGAACTTATTTATAAAATTGGATAAACTTGCCTATTTGTTAAAGCTCTTTCAGAACATGCTATATTTGATATAGTCTATCTTAAGTATGGGCTCAAAAGTAATTTATAGTTTCTTTGATTTTTTGAAATACATATTGACTACTCCATATATCTAAATTAATGATAATGTCATGCATTGATTATATACTTCTATCTTGAATATAAGCTTCTTTCTTTGGCATAATATCCCATTTATAACTATAACAGAAAAAAAAAAAAACAACCTAGATGGAAGCAACTCAGTAGCTCTTCCACAAGGCAGTGTGGTTGTAGCACCCTGAATCAGTTTCTTCTTCAGGCAGGGGGATTTAAAATCTCTTCCCAAAAGCCAAAAGTGAATGAAGTACACCATGCCTCTTTACCATACCCGGCAACAAATACATTTTGTTTTGTTGGCTTAGTAATATTCACGAGGCACAGAAAAGACGGGAAAAGACCACCATGGCCAAGCCAGTTGTGGAGGAGACATCATCACACCCAAACACGATATTCTGAGTTCTGCCTGGTCACCAGCTTGGAGTGGCTGGGAATGAGATGATCGTTTGAGGACAGGAAGAACTCACACAGACAACACTATCATGTGGGTGATACAACTCAACATCTTAGAAGACTTAACAATTTTATTAGATGCCAACGGTATTTTTTTCTAGATAATATTACATATTTAAAAGTAAACAGGCTGTGCGCTGTGGCTCACGCCTGTAATCCTAGCACTCTGGGAGGCCGAGGTGGGCGGATTGCTCAAGGTCAAGAGTTCAAAACCAGTCTGAGCAAGAGCAAGACCCCGTCTCTACTGAAAGTAGAAAGAAATTAATTGGACAACTAAAAATATATAGAAAATATTAGCCGGGCATGGTAGTGCATGCCTGTAGTCCCAGCTACTCGGGAGGCTGAGGCAGAAGGATTGCTTGAGCCCAGGAGTTTGAGGTTGCTGTGAGCTAGGCTGATGCCATGGCACTCACTCTAGCCTGGGCAAGGGAGTGAGACTCTGTCTCAAAAAA
>CAUYRT010092829.1:0-26775 GCA_963574885.1 Lepilemur ruficaudatus | reverse complement strand
AATATATATAGAAAAATTAGCCGGGCATGGTGGCGCATGTCTGTAGTCCCAGCTACTTGGGAGGCTGAGGCAGAAGGATCGCTTCAGCCCAGGAGTTTGAGGTTGCTGTGAGCTAGGCTAATGCCACGGCACTCTAGCCCGAGCAACAAAAAGTGAGACTCTGTCTCAAAAAAAAAAAAGAAAAGAAAGACACATTATAGATTTATTTATGTACAATAAAACTTGCTCAGGGGAACAATCCTGCTCTAACAGAAAGGATAAGAAAATTTAAAAAGAGTTTTAAAGGATGACCTTAAAAAAAAAAGCTAAAAATTATTGAGCAAGAATAGTCAGAAAATTTAAATCAGCAAACGTTAAGTGAGCACATGTTACATGTAAGACACTGCTGCTTCAGTTTTCATGGCACACAACATACATGCAACATCCTGTCCGGAAGAGCTTGGCACTGAATGTACAGATCGATATCCCACCCAGGGTAGCTAATCTTTTATTGGCCCGCTGTCAACTGGAGTTTTGAGAGCAGTAAGAACTGCCTTATGTTGCCTATACATTCACCATGTGTGCATCTTACAACACTTAAGATACACTGGTACTAAAAGGCATATGTTACTTTCTCTTAGTTCAGCATTACATTTTAAGTCCTTGGACATGTTATTGGAAGCCCTTCCTAGGCAAACCTTTCCAAACTAACCAGAACATATCCTTTTAATAAAAAATAATAGCTATGTTCTCATTTTCAAAGTTTGCGATTAAAACCTACAGTGAAAGAATCCAGCTGAGAAGAAATTTCCTTTCGGGTCAAAAAAAAAATAATGTCCATTAAATTTATCGGAACAATATGAAATGAAGATGTTGTTGTTGGGTCCTTCACTTATAATAGAAACCAAATAGGCTTGCTGGCTTAGTTAAATCCATAAATTATTCGCCACATAATATTTCAACAATAATTTTAAACATGTAAAAGTTAAGGTACCAAAGAAAATGCCACTATCAATGATAACCAAACTAAACAATTACCATCTTTTTTGCATGTGATTTAATTGCCCAGATTTCAAAGAAAACCACACAATCTCACGTGTTAAAATATTTCTTCTACATATTTTGAGCATGGCAGGACAGCTTTTCAAAACATAACTTGTAGGATTGGGTGCCATTCCAACTGTCGATTCAGATTCTTTGACATGGCAGCTTAGTTTGCTAATCTTGGCTTATACTTTTAAAAACAACTTACTACAACTTTACGTGGTAGCATTCTGTGTTTCTTATAGTTTATAGCCTAAAAAATGTACTGTTTAATTACTTTTGATATTGACAAAGGACACTGTTACTCATTTCATTTTTCAACATAGAGCTAAAAGGTACATGAATCATCCTTTTGAAATTTGGAATGCAGGCAAAACAGTGGAAGTGAATGCAGACTAAGTAAATAATTCTTCTCATCATCTAAACTTTTTTTCAGGGCATCAGCACTTAAAAAAGTAATTTTCTTAGCAGTAGCCTATTGCCCTGAAAAAAGAAATGGTGAAAAATTTATTCCCAGAGAACAGTTTATTTACCATAAGATGTGGCTCAGTAAAGTGTTTTCTATGCTGGAAATGTAAAGTTAATTCTTCCTGTCGAAGCCTTAGGAAAACAGGCACGTCGTAAACATACTTTTGCATTTTAGAGCTGGGTCTCCTTTTATTTTAGAAGAGAGTTTTTTTTCTATACATCCCTTAAGTCAGCATTCTTAGATGTGTAGAAATCAGAATAAGTAATTTAATAGTATCCTTGTATAACAGATCTAATATAACATAATATTCACTCTCCACATGGGAATACAAAGGGGTGGGGGAGGGTAGAAAATGAAATCCCAAGAGATGAAACTGAGCTTAGCCAAAATGATAACTTCTCTACGAAGAATTTTAAGCTCCTTCAAAAGCAGCGTTAAGTTAGAGCCGAGGCTCAATACTGCCATCTCCTTCCTAAATGTAGAAATACAAGAAGCAATATCAGGATAAAAATAAAGGATAACAAAGGAAAAAGAAGTGGCTACTGGACACACATAATTCACCAAACACTCCCCACTCCCCAAAAAGGCAAAACATACAGCTAACTTGTTTATCCTATGATTGATAATAGTCCAATTTATTTTTTTTTATTTTGAAGATATTTATGAATTGAGGCAACTCCTCAGGTGGAAGATAAAGCCAACCTTAAATTTAGGCAGAGTAATTCACCAAACTCTCTTTATTGTAGATCTTTTATACTCATTCCCTGACTCTAATAATTTCCGTACCCAATAATTGATCCTTGAAAATCCACCATTATTAGAATGCTTTCTTTTTTTAATCTAAAGATTTTAGAACTAAAAAAATGAAAATAGCTCACAGAGAGGTAGATTTGTAATATATCATCAACTATACAGACCCTACTATGCACTTTTTAGGTAGGGTGACAGCAAGTTTCTGGACAGTGTGGCTTTATGTCTATTGTCCCAGAGTAATTATTAAAAATTCCCTATTCAATCTTGATAAATTGTATGATTGCCCTAATCTCAGTTTCTTTATTGAGGGTAGGATTTACCAGGAGAGAGAAGACCACTGTGGCAAATAGGGGCCCACTACCAAAGTGAGGATAGTAATAAGTAGATTTGGAGTGTTGAAGGGAAAAGTGCTTCTCGGGGAATTATTTAGGTGTTACCTTTATAGGACTGAAAAGGCAAAAACCCATCTAATATAAAATGCAACACAATCTTGTCAATAATATAATATATATTTAGCTAACATAAATCTGTTAAATCACCAGATTTGTTTTATGACTAAATTTTTTGAGCAATTTATACTTTTGTAAAAGAACAAAAACTTTAATTTGTAATCTCTCTTCCCAGCCTAAATAGATTAGTGCTACCGCACTAATTTCTCAGATCCAAAGCAAAGAGGAATACATATAGAGTCAGCCTGAGAGAATCAAAGGTTCAGGAAAGGCGCTATTCTACTAGAAACACTCTCACCCCATTTAGCAAATACCTTTTCTCCCACTAGTATATGTTGAGATCTATGAATTAATCCTAGAAGGAACAAGGAAAGTTATTGCTGTGTTAGCTGTTGGAGAAGTTAATCATTGACAGAACAAGTCTGTCGCCCCGGCTGATACACAAAATGCCCATATCCTTAAAGGTGGTGTTCAAACTCAAGAATGGACCTTTGACTCAAAGCAGAAAAGGAGAATGTGACCACTGTCACTGAAGACATAGTCAAAAAGGAGCTAATGCTCTAACAACATGAGTGGTAGGAGATTCAGTATGAAGACTTTAGAAATAGAAAATAAGATAGAAAAATTTCTGTGAATCTATCAAAAGAATATACTCCATATAAATCATAAGAATTATTTTAAAATGTAACTACAAAAATATAATATAATGTTTTTATACTCTCTAAATTTAATAATTCAAAACTTCAAGACAGTTTTTCTTTAACTAAACTATGAAATGAAATCAGGCTTAAGCAAAGTTTTCCCCTTCCTCTAATAATTGGCAATCTTTATATTAATATAAAAGTTACTGGAGCAAATTATCTCCTCACCCACCACCTCCAAGTTTAATCAATGTGTGTTTTAAACATTTTAGCTTTAGGCCTTTCAATAAGAAGCATATATTTTACATGTATTTAATGTCATTCAAAAGAATATGTTTTGAAAAGTTATAATAAACTATGCTACAAAAATTAAAAATGATATATGTTTTTGAATGACCAAAGGAGACTTACTTCACGTCCCTCAATACTGCCTTTAGTTCTTTGAGAAGGCAATGCCAACTTTAAGTCCTTTCTGCCTTTTATCCACAGGTAAAAAGAAAGGACACCAAGCCCAGCTGCCTAACTCTGCAATGCAGAGGGTGGGTGAGGCTACCAGTGAAGCACAAGGAGAACTGGATGGGGTTGCTTCACTTTGGTTCCTTGAACAAAAAGACACTGCACACTATAGGCTGTCTGCTATTCCTAAAGCTTCACTACCACTCATGGTGGCTCAATTGTGGGGAAAAAGTTGGTGAAAGGAAAACATTCAGAGCTGGGGTGTTTTATCTTGTGCCCTCTTCTCAACATCAGTAAGTGGCAGCATTCCCATTGGCAGGCCCAGCAATGAGAATCCTACACAAAAATTTCTCCATATATAAATCAGGAGAAAAATATATTTTGCTCCTAGAAGACTGAAAACACTCTACCTGGTAGAAGCACTGCCAGCCACATCCTTCCATTATTTCCTCTTACAAGGGGAAAATCGAGAGAGCTGTTGTGGGTGCTGTAGAACTGAGGTCACTTTCTAAATGAGGACAGTCAAAAGCTAAGAAATGGGCCCAATAAACGTTTCTTTGCAAAAAGTATTATGGCCAAGGTCTTTAAACCTTAAGTGACCTGAAAAAATGCCCACAGGGCATATAGAGGATGACTGTGCACCCTTGTAAAAGTGACTTTCAATTTTTTTCAGAACTCCAGACCTCTCGTGCTAAGCAAAAAGCTTAACATCCCACTTGCTCCTAGATACAACTCATGAAAATCATTGAAAAGAGTAGCCCTGATTTTCATAATACCCTATTGGAGTGAAAATGTCCAGTTATTTGGTCCTTTCTTCTGGCCAATTACATGATAGAGCATGATTTTTTCTGTTGAGGTCAACTGTATGAACATGAGCTCAATTAATTTAATGTTCCTAATCTCACTGGGGGATAAAATGACATGTCAATGCAAAAGAGGGGAAGGAAGTAAAAGAGAGGCGCGTAAGTTCTCAATATGTGGATGCCAGCATATAATTTGTTTTATAAAATGTGTTGATTCTATTAATTACCATGAGTAGGGAATTCATGCTAGAGCAACTGACCCCCTCTAACCTCATGCTCCAATCTTTCTTTCGAGAACCATCCACGAGTCATATCCTTCATCAAGCATCCCCTAATGCCCAGAGACAGAAGTAAACTTTTCTGTTCTCTCCTGACAACAGTCTCCCTTTATCCCCTTATCATGTCCTGCCTTACATTTTCCCCTTCCTTCCTTCCTTCCTTCCTTCCTTCCTTCCTTCCTTCCTTCCTTCCTTCCTTCCCTCCATCTGTTCTTTCCTTCATTTTTCTTTTTGACAGAGTCTCCCTCTGTTGCCCTGGGTAGAGCACAGTGGCGTCACCATAGCTCACTGCAAACTCAAATTCCTGGTCTCAAGCAATCCTGTTGCCTTAGCCTCCTGAGTAGCTGGGACTACAGGTATGTGCCACGATGCCCGGCTAATTTTTCTATTTTTAGTAGGCCTCCCAGAGTGCTAGCATTACAGGCATGAGACACTGCACCTGATCTTTATATTTTTATTTCTTGAGGAACTCAACCACATTGATTATCTCCAGAACAACTGGGATTATGCTTTGTTCTAACAGGTCTTCAAACTCCTTCCTAACATCTCTGAGAGTGTATGTTATGACAAGAAATAATTTTTTTCTTGTTGAATTTCTCTAATTGCTTATAAGCCCTTCCTTATGTTAAACCACTTTGTAACTCTTCCCCACAGATCCTAATTATGCATTCTAGAGTTATGTAGAAGTCTAATCTATCTTTCATGTTATAATCCTCTAATATGTTCTATTTTCCAGACTAACTATCCTCCATAAGAGTGGCTTCTAGACCCTTTATCATCTTTAACATCCTTTTAAATATATCTTCCATTTTATCAATATCCTTCTTAAAATCTTCCCATCAGAAATAGGGAAGAAAAATAAATAAGAGAATTACTATGAAGACAACACAAATATATGGGTTATGAAAGTTTCTACAGAAGCACAGTGGAAGGAACAATTATCTAGCTTGTGAAGTCATACCTTAAACATTGGCAAAATAATTGAATTAGGCCAAGGTCACAGAATCCTATAGCACCCTTTCATACACTCTCTGTGGTTCACTGTTTTCCAAGGTATATAGCAAATAATGAACTTTTTTTTTCTTTTAGAGACAGGATCTTGTTCGGTTGCCCAGGCTGAAGTGCAGTGGCACATCATAGCTCACTGCAGCCTTGAACTCCTGGACTCAAGGGATCCTCTTGCCTCAGAATCCTAAGTAGCTAAGACTACAGGTGGGAGCCACTAAATCCAGGTAATATTTTTTTCTTTAAGAGATGGGGGTCTCAGTATGTTGCCCAGGCTGGTCTTGTACTCCTGGCCTAAAGCAATTCTTCTGCCTCAGCCTCCAGAGTTGCTAGGATTACAGTCATGAGCCACAGCACTTGGCTAATAACAGTGAAACCTGATTGAGCACATAGCATGTACCAGGCATTATACATGCACATTCTATATATTAGCTCATCTAATATTCACAATAATTCCTTGAGGTAAATACTATTACATCATTTAACAGGTGAGAAAACTAAAGCTTGAAGAAATTATTTGCTTAGGGTTAAACAACAAGAAAATGGTAAAGTTGGAACTCTACCCAGGTTTCTCAGATTGCAAAGACAAAGCTTTTAAATCTCACTTACATTGCTTACTCTTAAAAACAGATAAATGACAAATAGAGAAAGAAAGAGAGATAAAATTAGAAAGTAGATATGATCACATGATCACATAAATTTAGGAGTCGCTTAAGTTATATAAGGAAACAGGTAACAGCTCAATTTCCCAGAACGTTTGATGTGCTAATGTACATGGCAAATCTGCAACAAAGGGATATAGTGTGCCTCCTTCCCCAAACTTACTTAACTAGAAACACTTTTTTCTAAGTGCATCTTGCAGGATTAGTGTCCCACGAAACACACTTTGGATAATGCTGCTTTAGGTTAAGAACAACACTTTAAAAGTTTTTTAGTATATATGTTTAATCAGTTATGAATCTACCAAATAGTGCTTATGCAAGCAGATTTGCATACTTAAATTCTTTACTTGGGGGAAACCAACTACCTAAATATAGTCCGAGGACCAGAGAGGAATGTGGCTTGACAGTAGCACCTTCCTTCTTTTATTCATTCAAAAGAAAGTAATGAACAGGTACCATGAGTCAGGCTCTGTGCTAAGTGCTGGGCATACATAAATGGCCATAACCCAATTAATTACTTCTGTCAAGGTACTCATTGTTTTGTGGAGGATGTAGAGAGTCACACACTGTGAAGAAATAATGATACAGTATGATGTGTACAACATCTGAATCGTACACAAGGCTTAGATTCCATACAAAAGTAAATTTAACTCAATTTGGGTATATCAGGGAAGATGTCATGAAAGAGGGGCTACATTCTTTTTTTCTTTGCCCTGATTGCTAATAGTAGTCCAAATGTTTTATTGACTTTTTTGTCCCTCAATAACTGAGAATTTATTTCCCAAAATACCAAAAATTAAAGTATCACTCATCTCAAAATTGACCAAAAATTACTCTTTTTAGAAAACAATCTGTATGCTTATGTATATAGGTCTATATACCTGATAACAATTTGCTACTATGTTTTCAATATTTAAAACTCAATATCAAATAGAAACTTGCTTCTCTAGAGAATAATTTTGTGGAGAAACACATGCTCTATGAATTCTTAGGACCTATATTCACAGATAATGGGAAATTACTTCTATAATATTATGAATCAGAAAAATGTTAGACATAAGCTGGTTGTTTTCTAAAGCACTTTAGTATCTTCAGCATTTGGGAAAAGACTTCAGGATTATTGCAAGTGATTTCTTGGACTAATTTAATCTAGGGGGGAAAGGAGGTAGAAAGGAGTGACACTGATATGGAGCCAGGCTTGGTGAGCCTGCTTTGGACTAATTGTCCTTTCAATCCCTCAATTTCAGTCTCGAAAAACTAAATGAAAACAAGCATGTATAAGTGACAAGAAAAGAATGGTCAGGTCTACAGAAGGTAAAGAATATGATTTTCCTTCTTATGAAGCAAGCACTTTTTAAAACTGAAAAGAAACAACCAACATGTCACCTATGCTGTTTGCCCTACCAGATACTTCCTCTGACTGATCTTTCATATTTTCCCACTAATATAAGGATGTGTTGTTAAAAATAGTAAAAAACTAGAAAGAATAACAATATAGCCAACAATGGGTATTTGATTAAATAAGTTGTGGAATACCTTCATTAAAAAGTCGTATTTATATTCAAAGTGTGAAATGACAGAAACATCCTTATAATGTAAAAACATGAAATTTTATAAAATGTATTATGACAAACCTATAAATATCATTTTAAACACAGACACTAACACTATAAAGAAATGTATCAACATAACCATGCTTATCACTGGGTGATAGACTTATTAGTTATTAGTTATATTAGTTATTTAATTTCCTTCTTTAAAATTTTCTATATTTTCTAAATTAAGTTGGATTGGTTTTAAAATAAAAAAAAAAATAATATCTCCCTTAAGGTACTTCCTTATTATTTTATTTTTCTGTCAGAGGGCACTAATTTAGGACTTTGAATAGTAAACAGAATATTCTACTTCATATCCTCTTTGCTCAAGGACATCTGTAAATAAGATGCAGTTTAAAGACTGCAGACCTGAGATTCATATATAGGGTTATATCACAGAGCATATATAACACCAAGCAGATTTTCCCAATACACTCTCATTGCCTGTAGCAAAGACAAAAATCTACTCCTAAGCATGCACCTGTGAGCTATGATTCCTTTCTTAAGCTTGAGGGTTTGATTTCCAAGGCTGAATATACCACTAAAACTGCTTTTAGCTACAGAAGTCACCTATATGCAAATGTTGGGTAAATTGTAAATGGGATCTGAATGGATGGCCACCCAACAGAAAGAGCTCCACACTAGGTAGAAGTCAGGCCACCAAGGCTCTAGTGTTGGTTATACTAAAATAGCTGTGTGACCTTGGCAAGTTACAACTCCGAGTGTCAGCTTCCTCATGTGCAAAATTGGGGAATTAGAGAATTTACTTGTCTAGGGACTTTTCTGATAAGGGACAAATGGTATCTGCAAATGCATAAATATTAGAGTCACATACAGAACAAGATGATACTTAGGTCAATGGAGACAATTATTAAAATATTCTTCAAGGGTCCAGAATCTATAATCTATAAGCCCCTGGTCTGCCACTAGAAAGATATATGGGTTTCTGAAAATCATTTTATCTCTTTGCAACTGAACCAAACTTTTAAGTTCCTTCTAGGCCTATATTCTATGATTTGGAATTCAAATAAGAGGGCAAGGGGAAACAAGGTAAAAAAGTGTTAAAGTAAATGTCAAATTCTCTGACTTCCTCATTTTTACGTAGGGTTGGATTTTCTTTAGTTGTGTTATTTGGAAGTGGGATAAGTGAGAGTAACTACTGCATTCTAGTTTGATGGTAGAATAGCAATTATTTTTTTAAAAAGGCAATTATGATTAGGCTACAGTAAGGCATAAAATCAGTTATCCAAATGTTAACTATTATTTTACATATAATAATTGGCTAGAGAAGGCAGAAACTAGCACTTTCTGACAATTAGAAAACGCTCAAATACTTACCTTAGAAGTTATGATTACTACTGTTCTATTTGAATGAGGATGGACTAGGAGCAGGCAGTGTTCAATGGAGGATTCCAGTGTTCAGAAATCTCTTTCCTTTCTCTTTTAAAAGATTTCAAGTCTATAGAGCTATTAAACACCTATTATGTGTTTATGGTCTAGCACAGTGAGGAGTTACCTGAGATACACAATATTTCAGTTACTTTTATTTTTTTTAAATATTTATTTCATTTTAATTTATTACTTTATTTTTTATTATTATTATATTTTATAGACTGTGGGACTTCATTCAGTTACTTTTAAAGCTATCTAAATACTGTGGCAAGATTTCATTGTACTAAGTAAGTGTCAGAAGGAACTCAAGGTACCTAACAATTCAAAAGAAATATTCCTTGCTCATATAAATTAGGAATAATTATGTTTTCCACCTATAGTCTAACCACTGAATAATATAATCATTTTCAAAGATATGGATAATATATAAGAATAGGGTCCCAATGTCTTTGATGACATTTCTTTTTATCCCATGCACAACTTAGATTAAAAATACTGTCTACCTTTTTATTTTAATCATAAGTTAGGACACAGCTCCACTATGACCTGGCAATGGCTTTCCTCCCTGCACATGTGCTGTGTGTATACCACCATGAGGAGCTTTGTCATTAACAAGGACTGGAATGAGTATTAGTTGTTCCAACTGTCACAGAACTGGCAGTTCACTGACATTGATCAATGACACACCATTACAAAACCATCAGTCAAGACTTGACTATATTGGTGCTTTATCAGGGCCATTGAAATGGAATTTGACCAATATCAATGCCCTTATCATTATATGTCTAAATTAAGGGAGGAAATGCTTTTGTGGAATTTATTTAATTTTGCATATATTATTTATCCTTCACTTTTTCTTTATGATGCGAGATTACCATTATGACTGCACATTTCACATTACAAGTTTCTGAGATATTAAAAATAATTTCTAACAAGGAGGAATGTACAGATATATAATTTTACATTTTGGGCAAAATTATACAACATTTACAACATACCACAAAAGTAAGGGGCTACTGTCACTACATCGATTTCCACAAACTTACTATGTTCAATTGGTAGCAAAAAGTTTACGTGAACATGTCGGTCTGATTCAGTGTGACAAGCATTTACAAAGTGGCTGCTAGATATAGGGCAGAGGAACATTAGGACATTTGTGAATCATCTCCCTGATCTTATGGAGCTTACAAGAACATTTTAGTCTCCCTTGCACATAAAACCCTAGAAAGTCAATGGTTCCTTTTTTTATAGAGTTCTCAGCAAGAGGTTTTGCTGGAAGTTAATGAACTATATATTTGCTACAGGCCTGTGTTTGTAAGAGGACCATGGAACTGATCTTATTTGAAAGAAAATAGTCAGGATCTACTTGAAATTACTGAAACAGTGTTTCTACAATACTAATACCATGGGGATGTTGCTTGCCTATCCCCACCCTGGTTCTGAAAATAGTGGGTTCCACTAAGGTAAAGAAAGAAACGGAAGAAAAGGAAAGAAACAAAGAAACAAACAAGAAAGTGATGACAGAGGTAGAATGTATACTATTATAGCCCTAGGTTAGGCCAAATAATAACAACTACCATTTATTGAATGACAACCACATCCCAGGCATGTCACATACACTATCCTATTAATGCTTCAAAGTGGACATTTTTATCCTCATTTCACAAATTAGAAAACTGAGGCTCAAAAGGGCTTAGAAAATCTGCCTAAGGTTACATAGCCATGTTGTAGCAGAATTAGGAATAATGTCTCTCACGCCCAACAAAACGTTTCCATTCATCAGCTGCCTCAGTGCAGTGAGGGCAGACATCTACGTGGGTATCTATCATTTGAGCAAAACAAATTTCTTTGACTTTAATTTAATGCTGCAGAATGTATTTTCAGCACCCTTTCGGTTTTTTTAATAATGTGTTCTATAGCCAGATCCCTGTCTTTGACTTCTAGTGCTTTTATTGCCCTTTTTTTCTGTCAATGGTAAAAGTTTGAATGAGTGTATGACAATTATTAACTGTTGGCACAGAGTCAGAATGGGTCTCAAATTGTTCTTTTTTTACTTGTATAAACATAAAATCTAATACCTTCATTGATCAAATGCAAAGTAAAGTTTCAAGGGCACAAAGACCAGTTCTCTAGCTGACTGTTACATTCAATTGTCTTGTCTTAAATAATACAAACAAATATATGGAAGCCTCAAAACTAAAATCTGGTCAGAAAGCCAAAAGTGGACTTCAACCAACATAATTTCTTATTCCAATTTTGGATGGTAATGAAATTAGTTTGGTAAGGATGAGATACATAGATACTCAGTAAAGGCTGTATCGAGTTGCAATAAGGAGAAGAGACTATTAAAAATATAAGGACTAGAAGAAGCCAAATATTTTGCTAACAGTCGAGAAGCAATGGGAAGTTGAATCTAAGATAAGGAACCTAAGAATTCAACAAGCAAACTTATAAGAGAAAAGTTATGTTACAATCTATATTTAGACAATTGGAAGTTAGTTTTCTTGTTTATTGTGTGCTAAATACAGCCATCCCTATAAAAACAGAAATGCCTGTTATTCATCTTCTTACTTTCAAGTCAATAGGCATTTGTCTTTAAGAAATGCCCACACCAATGGCTTAAAAAATACCATGTTGTTTAAGCCAAGGAATGGCTAGGATTGCTGGCAACCACCGTAAGTTAGGAATGAGGCATGGAACAAAGTCTCCCTTAGTGCCTCCAGAAGGAACCAGCCCTGCCAACACATTGATTTTGGACTTTTAGGCTACAGAACTGTAAGACAATAAATTTCTGTTATTTTAAGCCAAAAATAAATGTTATTTAGCAAGAATTTTATATCTGAGAGTGAAGCATGAGTTACGTTGAATTATGCTAATATGATGTGTTAATACAAAGGAATTTTACAACTCCAAAGCAAATATACAAGTCAATATGGTCCTTTATTCTGTATTTTAAGCACTATTTCTTGGTTACCACAAATGAATAATCTTAATGACATTGTCCAAATACAGTAGCCATTAGCCACATCTGGCTACTTAAATTAATGAAAATAAAATAATATTAAAAATTCATTTCCTCAATTCCCCTGGCCATACTTTAAGAGCTCGACAGCCATACATGGCTAGTAGCTACTATACTGGATAGTACAGATAAAAGACATTTCCATCAATGCAGAAAAATGTACTAAAAAGTACTGGTTTAGCAGAATGAGACACACAGAACCACTGCTTCTATTTAAAGAAAATCACAGCTTCTCATCCAACAATGACTTCACAACACTCATATAATGACAGCCATACTCCACAGTCTCATAAATATCCCTTCCTTGGATTTACAACCTAGAGAAATTGAACTGGCACTTTACTATGCACAGTGGCAGGTCAGTATCTAGTTTGGAGGCTCTATTGTCCTGAACTTTCTGTTGACAAGAGTTATCTTGCACAGTTCCATTTATTTGGATTAGAACAGAGTTGGAGTGAGAAAATGGAAAACATGATGTTCCCCTTCAGAAATGACCCAATTTATCTGGTGTTCCTTTCAGGATAATTCCCATGTGACTATGAAGCACATTCGACACCAGTAGTAACCCTGCACTTTGCAAACCACCAAAATAAGCCCTCAAGATAATACAAGGATTGATCCTGGATAGAGGAAAGTTGTGAATGGATCCAGTTCCCATATCCTCTCATTGAGACATAAACACTGTGTGGAATAAATTTCAAGTAACAGTGATCAAAAACAGTCCAGCCAGAAAGCAATCAACATTCCATAGGGTGCCTACAGCCCTTGCAATAGGTTTAGAGTCTTTCTAAATTATATTATAATGTTCCAAAGTTTTCATGATCTGTTCATCAATTATATTTATTCTATTTAACTTGTATTTATTGATATTTATCCTATTGTGCTTTCTAGGATGTCTTATTCTGATTATTTCCTTCTATTTATTTCTTGCCTGAATAAAAGTCTCTAAATCCATTTAAGAATTATTTTAGTAATTTTTCTCAAGACCTTTGGCATTATTTTAAAACTTTCAGGGCCAGGTGCAATAGCTTACACCTGTAATCCCAGTGCTTTAAGAGGCCAAGGCAGGAGGATCATTTCAGGCTAGAAGTAAGGAGTTCAAGACTACCCTGGACAACATGGTGAGATCCCGTCTCCAGAAAAAAAAAAAAGTAAAAAATTAGCTGGGCATGGTGATGTGTGCCTATTGTTCCAACTCCTCAGGAGGCTGAGGCAGGAGGATCACTTGAACCCAGGAGTTTTAGGCTGCAGTGAACTATGATAGTGCCACTGCACCCCAGCCTGGGTGACAGAGTTTCTTAAAAAAAAAAAAAAAAAAAAGACTATTTTTAAAAACAAGGACTCAGTATCCATGATATCTTATGAGAATGACAAAGAATAAAAATAAAGCTGAGTCTTGCTATTAAGGCAGCCTAGATTCCATGACACACATCCTTGAAGATAGTTGCAAGATGTGTTTGCTGTATTAACATGAAAACTAGATCCATCCTATAATTGTTTTTAACGTCTCTACTTATAATAAGTAAGTGCAAAATGTTATAATGCTTAAAGCATAAATATAAAGAAAAATAGTAAAGCACATTACTATGGCTACAAATATGATAGCAACTCTGACCTAAGGAAAAATAAATATAATTTTTTTTTAATTTGCAGCAGCCTGTGTTCACTGCATGCCTCTTTGAGAAACACAGACCCTGAGATGAACTTATACCCAAAGAAGATTTGGTGGTTTCTCATTAAGCCCCTGGCAGTGAGTATTTCAGAAAATTAAGTAGTTTATGAAGCACATACTCTTGAGACATTCCCTTGCTTGATTAGATGAGGCAACAATACAATGTGGATGTGAATTCTAAACAGATGGGGAAAATAACCATAGAAAAAGAGCTGCTGGCTTTGGCCAAATTGTAAAAGCGTTCTCCTAATGGGCAAGCAAAATATACCTCATTGAAAAAGAACTTAGAGGGGCCACTAAAAACAAAAAGCCAAAGTTAAATGCCCTACCATTGGGGAGGAGGTAATAATTGGAGGGAAGAACAAGAGGGGCTTCTGGGCTGCCGGTAATACTGTTTCTTGACTGAGGTGACGACTACACAACTTAGTACACCGAATCATTCAGCAAAATTTACACTTATAATTTGTGCACTTTATGTATGTATGTTACACTTACATTTTTTAAATGTAAAGTACTTAAATGCCTGCCTCCTCAACTGAGACTCAGAGACTAACCTCAGAATCTTTGTGGGTTTCTATGAAAGAAGCAACAAAAAAGAATTTGTTTAATGTAACACTAAAACATGTCATTGAGTCAGACACATGTGTGGTGACATTTCGTCTTATGAGGTCCCTTTGTAAACATTTGTGAGCGTTAGTCCAAGCTCATCGCTGCATACCAAACAAGATGTTGTATGTCTGATGTGTATTAACCAATGCAGTTGTTGGTCAGGTCAGCAGCCATATGTAGAGGCCCTCCTAGATGCATAGCATTGTCTGCACTGGCCATTGTGGCAAGAGAAGTCTACTGCACACAGTGAGATAAAAATGACTTATGGATTTTTTTCATGAGTAACATATCAGCAAGTACAAAAATAATACAATTCACACTAAGATTATAAATGCTGAAGGAAGAATGAATAACCAGATTAATCAAAGAGGATCTCCAAGAATTGGTAGCTGGTTTAGAGCAATGATCTTAACCTTGGTTGTGCAGTGGAATCACTTAGGGAGTTTCTAAAAGCACTGATGCTTGAGTCCCAGCCCCATAGATTCTGATTTAATAAGCCTAAAACATGACCTGGTCATTGTTTTCTTTTTAACGCTCCAGATAATTCTAATATGCAGCCAAGGATGAGAACCACTGCTTAGACTGGGTCTTAAGGTTGATAGCCTATTACAAAGGCATTTCGGGTGAGAATAATGTCAAGGAAAAAAAAATATATGAGAATGAGTAGAAAAGTCCTGTGCTTACGAAGAGTTAGCATGCTTGATCTGAGATAAACGGTCATATTGAGATATCAGGTTAGATTAGCAGTTCCCAAAGTTTGAGGCAGTTACACCCCAGGGTAACAAAAATTAAGAACACATTTTTATTTGTTTTGGAACCTCCATTTAGGCCTAGGAAAACCAGCATTATTCATCCTGCTTGTAGCTATCTATTTCTATGGTTACCTCACTTCTGTGACAGGGGTGGCGGGTGTCCCAATTTCTTTATTCCAGAATAACCCTTATATTCCCTTCCTCACTTTGAATAATGGAAACATTAAAGATATTATGTTGTTAGTAAAGTACTCTGAAACATTCTAAGGGTACTTAATACTGAACTACCAACGTTTTTAGTTTCAACACATAAAAATAATTGTGCGCTTACTACATGCAGACAAACTATTCATATTAACTTATGTAACCCTCACAGCAACTCTACAATATTGGTAGTTTTATTAACCCTAAAATGCAAAAAAATGAACCATAGTGTCTAAGTCCATTTTGTGCTACTATAGCAGAATACCACAAATTGGGTAATTTATTAAAAAATTTATTTCTTACAGATCTGAGGCTGGTAAGTCCACTATCAAGGTGCTGACATCTGGCGAGGGCTCTCTTGCCACGTCATCCCATAGACCCATAAGGCTGAGAGAACGCATGCGCAAGAGAGCAAAAGAAAAAGGACGCCAAACTCACCCTTTTATTGGGAACCCACTCTCGTGATAACTAACCCGCTCTTACAATAATGCCATTAATTCTTTCCTGAGGGCAGAGCTCTTAAAGGTCGCACCTCCCCACATTGTCGCATCCGGGATTAACCTTCCCACACATGAACTTCGGAGGACACATTCAAACCACAGCATAGAAGAACCTGACAAGATCACCCGTTAGTAAGCGGGAGAGCTGGCATTCAAAGCCAGGCAGCCAGGTTTCTGTCTTAACCACTATGCTCACTCATCACAGGAAAGTTGGGAGAGGACACCATGGGTGGAAGGTACAAATTTAAAAGTGGAAGTCCTAAAAAGCACGCCAAGGAATTCCACCTTCCTGGTGACAGACGTATATGGCGTGAAGTATAAAAGAAAGATTTTTTTTTAAGGCAACTGTTTCTGCATGGGATTGGAAGGGCATCTGACACCACTTACTTCCTTGACATGCTCTTCAGCTTTCAAGGCACTCTTGTCGTCTGAGTCTCTTTCCACTTTCCTGATGATTCAGTTTTCAGACTCCTTTAATGTCTCCTTCTCTTCCTCCTCCACTTCCCCTGGAATTTTTCAGGGCTCTAAATGTGTTACTCTTTTGCCCTTCTGGCTTCTCTGGGGGCATAAGGGGGAATGTTTAAGTATCTCAGGTAGGGTCGTAGTTTCAAATCCCCTCAGGTGATAAAGATACACAAACTGCACCCCAGCACATGTGTGCATGTGCGTGCGCGCACACACACACACACACACACACACACACAGAGTTATGAGAATCACTGGCTGTTAAATATCCAGATGATTCTCAAACCTTCACAGATAGCCCATCAACTTCCCAACCACATATTGAATAACTCAAACCCCAGATACATAAAACATAGATCACTATTCCCCAGTCCCTCTCCTGACATTCCCTAGCATGCCTAACGGTATCAGAAATCATCTTCACCCAGTCTCTGTGAAGCTCTTTCTCAACAGACTTTCTAAATCCAATTCACCACCAAATCCATGTGATTCTTCCTCAGATCCAGCCCTCTTTCTCTTTTGCATTGCCCCTGCCCTAACCTAAGTTTTCATCCACCCTCTTCTAAATAACTGCAACAACCTTCCAACTTGTCACCTTATGCTAATTCAGCTTCTGCATCACCATTTCTCTAAACAGAATCTACACATGTCCTGCTTTATAAACACCTTTCATGGCCCCCTGTTGCCTACAGGATAAATGCAAAAACCTTGTGTAACATAAAAGAACCACCAACACCTGCCCCAACCTGCCTCTACAATTTCATCTCCCTGCTCCCTTTCCCTCCTCCAAACCCTGGACTTCAATCACACTAAACTCTTCATCCTTCTATGAGCCGACAATAAGTTTTCATGTTTCCATGCCACTGCAAAGGCTACTTCCTCTGCCTAGAATATCTTCGTTCACTCAGAAAACTCCTACTTACTCTTCAATGCCCAACATAATTCTTTGCTTCCTTAGTAAAATTGTTGCTGGTCCCCTCTTCTGGGTTTCACAGTACTAGGGGGCTCCTCTAGGTCCAGAGATAAAGAGCCTTATCTACCTTATTCCATGATGTCTTCTCATGCTCAAGCTCAATTTCTAGCAACTGGTAGTCACTCAATACACATGATATTTGTTAAATGAAGGCCTGAGAAACATGACCCGGGAAGCTAAATAGCTATTGAGGCCATCTAGTCAAAATGCTATAAGAAACCAAAACAATGGTGATCAAAATGGAGAGAGAGAGGTAGGCCAGAAAGGTTAGTGACATTTTTGATGAGGGGTACACAAAACAGAATAAGGATCAGAATAACCAATGTTTTTGTACTTGGAAAATTTAAAGGTTGATCATTCATGAGCAGTACTAGAGAAATTAGGAAGATTTATTCCCTATGATGGGTCCTTTCATATCAAATGTAACTTTCATTTGTATGGAAAGAGGCAAAAATTATTTCAAATAATTCTAGGATTAAGAGAGCCTTTAGGTAAAATAAGAGCTATTACTAGAGACCAAGTGTCCTGACACTCAGAATTTTTTCCACTGTAGTATACTGATTCTTTAGTTAGATTTCATGTTCTGGACTTGAAAGCTAACTATTCCAGAAAAAGTGTCTGAAGACAGGGAGTTCCCAGATGAATGCTGTTGAAAGGGAGCTTCATAATCAAGCTTAATATTCCATTTGTTTTCTACAATGCCTGTCCTTTTGTGCCTCAGCAAATTTACTCAACATCATTTTTATGAGATGACCTCCACATCATGTGCACGTCTTCTCTAAGTTTGAATCCTACAGCATCCTGTCATTGATCTGAAAAAATTATATTTAACTTTTTCCTTGCACATAACTTATTAATTTTGTTGAATGGGAAAAGTAGTAGAGTTTTATGATTCTGCACAAGGGCTCTAAGGCCAGACTATCTGGATCTAAATCCCAGCGCTGCCACTAACATTGTGAGCAGGGGTTACTTAACATCCACAGTTTCCTTCTTTGTAAATGAAATTGTTGGCAGGTCCCACAAAATCTGGTTCTGCCCTAATCTTAGAATGGTATCTAGCATATAATCAGTGCTCAATAAGTGGTACATATTATGATTATTATTATCATTTATATAGTGATAATTCAGTGACTAGTCCATCTTAATATCTGTATTAATGTTATCTGTCTTAGCTTATACTTCCTTGGTTCTTTATGGGAATGGACAGATGTACAACTAACCAAAAGTTTTGAGTTATACCTACTTCACTTCTATTATAACCAACTTAGAAACTGACCTTCAATAACCTAGGGAGACACTTTCATTTCCTGGCTGTACTCCAGTAGTTGTCTTACTATGTGCTATGTTCTCTACTGACCTGGTCTCAACTATTTTTTATAATGATCTTATCAAATTATGAGTTTATCTCTCCTTGAAATGTCATCAAAAAGAACAAACAGAGGAAAAGCATGAGTTTAAATTGGCCTTTCATTCCTAAGTAAGCCTATGCACAGAAGAAACCCAAAATAAATATTTATATATCTAGAATTTAGCTGTATGATTCCAGGAAACAATTTTTTCCCCTCTCCTACTATTAACTAAAGATATGCCAGGTACAATGTCTCACGCCTATAATCTCAGCACTTTGGGAGGCCAAGGTAGGAGGATCACTTGAGGCCAGGAGTTTGGGACCAGCCTGGGCAACATAGTGAGACCCTATCTCTACAAAATATTAAGAAATAAAACAATTAGCCAGGCACAGTAGCACATGCCTGTAGTACCAGCTATTCAGGAGGCTGAGATGGAAAGATCACTTGAGCCCAGGAGCTCCAGGCTGCAGTGAGCTATGATTGCTCCACTGCAATCCAGCCTGGGTGAGAGCAAGACCCTGTCTCAAAAACAAATACACAAAAAGGTATGGATATTCCTACATACCAAACACGTTGTTACAATAAGTTCCTTTAAAAATATTTTAACAATCTAAAAAGCACACTCCTCAGTGTTTACCCAAATGAGTTGGAAACTTATGTCCACACAAAAACCAGCACACAAATGCTTATAGCAGGCTTATTCATAATTATCAAAATTTGAAAGCAACCGAGTAGTCCTTCCATGGTTGAATGGATAAACAAATTCTGGTATATCCCATACAATGGAATATATTATTCAGTGATGAAAAGGAATGAGCTATCAATCCATGAAAAGACATAGGGAACCTTAAATGCATCTTACTGAAAGAAGCAAGTCTGAAAAGGCTGCATGTTGTATGATTCCAAAGGAAAACCTATACAGACAATAAAAATATAAGTGGTTATCAGGGGGTTTAGGGCAGGGGGAGGAGGAAAAGATGAATAGGTGGAACACAAGAAATTTGGGGGCCAGTGAAACTATTTCTGTAGATCTGTAATAGTGGATACATGACATTATGCATTTGGAAAAATCACTGCTTTTTAAATACTGATATTAAAATATTACACTTATCTTTAAATATTATTCTTTCACTAGTGTCAATTACATGTTTTTTCAAAATTTAATTTTGTCCAATATGCAAAAAAATTTAATTTCTTAAAGAATTTTTTCTTTTTTTCTAAGATGTATGTGAATATATTAGGATGAAATATAAAGTAAATAAGAAAATCTCCTTTAGTGGCTCTCAAATCATCATCATTTGTGACAGCTGCCTGATTTTTATACATCACTACATCATAGGATCATGAGTAAAGAAAGAATACAGATGATGTGGTGTAAGCCATCACTACTACCTATTCTATGTAATCTAGAAAGTGATAATTAATCTCTACTCTTCTCAAAAGTAAAAGTATATCATTAAAGGAGCCATAAGGCATCAACTCTTAAAATGTATGTCTACTACCATTTAACATGTCTGTATGTCATTGAATTCATTTTATAGGTATTCATTAACTACTGACACTCAATAAAATATGTAGAAAAAACTAAAGTATGCTATAGGTGGATCATCCATTAAAGACATATTCATCAATGTCAATAAAACATTTGTATTCTATTTTAAAGTGCTTTTACATATGTTGCTAGCATTCCTAGATTCTTTTTGCCTTCATTTTGCCCCAAAACTTATTTCTTAAAATATTTGCACATATTCTATTTGCTTCTCTCGTGAGTGATTATCAATCCCTTAGGATGTTAGATGGTGACAAGAGAACTAGAGTTACTATCCCACCCCCAAAAAGGCATTTATTCCCCAGTTGATTCTTTAAAAAGCAACTGAAGAAACATGATCCCATTTTCAGAAAAGTGAGATTAGGATAAAGACAATCAAAAAGATAAAGAAAAACAAGACAGGCGTGGTGGCTCACTCTTGTAATCCCAGCACTTTGGGAGGTTGAGGTGGGAGGATCACTTGAGACCAGGAGTTCAAGACCAGACTGGACTACATAGTGAGACCCTGTCTCTACAAAAAAAAAAAATTAACTTGGCATGTTGGTGTGAGCCGGTAGTCCCAGCTACTTGGGAGGCCAAGGTGGGAGGATCGCTTGAGCCCAAGAGTTCAAAGCTGCAGTAAGTTATGATGGCACTACTGCACTCTACCCTGGGTGACAGAGAGAGACCCTGTCTCTAAAAATAAAAGAAAAAAAATGAAGAATAAAAACAAACAATAGTTATAGAAGTTTTAACTACTTTAGTTACGTATTCTGGCATTCAAAAGATTCATATTCAAAATTCATTAAGATAAGGCCTTTAAATCATTTATTTTTATATAAACTAATTTCCAAAATAAATAATTCTTAATAACTGTTTAAAAGTTGAGAGAAAATGTGAAAGTATTTCTTGTAGACTATGTTTTTCTAAAATTACAATTTCCATAGCAATGTGATTTTCAGTAAAGAGCATTCTAGACGCTAAGGAAAATGACAGTCTGTTAATATTTATATAGCTCTGCCTTAAACTCATTTGTTCATATACATTATTGTCTTCAGATAATATCTCTTATTTTTTATGGATTTCACTCCACTAAATTGCCTAGACATTTCTGATACCTCCATCTGCTAATTTCTCTTCACTGAAATGTTAAATATTATTTATGAGCTCCTTAAAAATCTTCCAAATGTACTAAACACATGTTGTAGTTACACTGATTTTCATAAAGAAAAATTAGTTTTGGAAAAGGAAAAACTATTTTAAATGTTTATGTTGTATCCTACAAAAGTCTTCAACTGAATTTTTTGGTAAACTATGTTGTAGTCTTTTACCAATGTTCTCTGGTTCAGTATAAATGATATGGTAAATTTGCATTCAAATTCATGAAACTTTTCAAATCTGTTTCCCATTTAGCTGGACAGCCAAAAACAATATTTTCATTTGTAAACAGCTGTTTCATAATCAGCTCTTTTATACTATGAGGAATTCCATAAAAGATAGAAAATTTTATTTAAAATACAGAAATTGCATTAATCCACTACAAATCATTGATTAGTTTTATATACTCCCACACAGTTTAACTTATAGGGAAAGATTTTAAGGAAAATTTAGTCTTGTGTCCAAATATAACATTACTTTAAACATGAGGTCATCTAAACATCTGTCTCCAATATATCACTGGGGATTTAAATCAAAAGTCTGCTAAACATGTACAATCATTTTGAAAATAAATAACAGGACAAATTTTGTCTTGATTATGATTATCATGCATTTTAAAAGGAAACATTTATTCTAATAAGAAAAGTCTGAACTAATTTAAACTTTATTGACATTAAGTTAAAATAGTTTCATACAAGAGTAAGAGATATATTTCATTTATTTGCTGTTTAACAATACTTACATTTTAACTTCTCAACATTATACTCTTAATTTTTTACTCACAAAAAAATCAATTCCTTTCTCTTTCCCTATATTTTCAGTTGTAAAAAATTCAAGGAAAAATTTCAAGACATAAAATTTTTCCACTCAGTAACTGAAAAATGAATAATATAATATTCTTTTTGAAATTTCCTTCCTTTAGGACAACCGTTAATCTTCACTAAAATACTTCTTTCCATTTAATTGACTCCTGCTTTATGCTTTAAAATAAAAAGAATAGAGCTAATTACAAAAGACAGTTAAGGCAGTAAGTTCCCTCTAAGACTTACAATCTGCAAAAAGTGGATATATTTTAAAGAATGATTAATTAAGCTTAAACTTTACACCTTACTGTAGAATTTAATTTGTGTCTAGTAAGTATAAGTATTTAAATTCATTAACAGGATTACTTCAGAAACCAGCTAAATACTTGAGATGAATTAGCATTAAAAATAAACCAAAATGGTTAATCATGAAAGCAGTTTCTGCCAACACGAAAATAAACTTTAGCAATTGAAAAGCTGGGGAAAAAAATTAAAGCATTACTGAATAATACATTCTTAGAAAAATGCAGCATTCCCTAACGATGCAGAAATCATCAAAAAATTCAGCTGCAAGGGATGTTAGTGTCCAGGTTCATTTTGCATCTAGTTGGCTGTTGTAAAATATAACTGTAAAAGGCGGTGGTTATGGTTTTCTGAACCACCTCAATGCATTCTTTCTTCCTGCTTATGTTATGGAGTTGCTAGCTTTGGCCATGGCAATTTCAGACTATGTATTCTGCCTTGGTAGATACGGACTAAGAACTTTAAAATGTATTCACAGCACTATCATGTGTAACTCCTTAAATAACACAAGTCATAAACTCATTCCTAAGCAGCTTGCTATCTAGTTGACTTAAAATAAATTGTGGGGTAAGTTGGTTAGGATTCTATTTTTATAACATATAACTGTTGTTATAACAATGCAGAGTGTACAATTACAAAACATTATAGTTGAACAAGATCTTACCTCATAAATTCAGATGGTTAAAAAAAAAAAAGAACTATGTCTTACTCATCTTGGATGTCCATTGCCTAGAACTGCATCTGTAATGTCTGCAGTTTGATAATGCTTGGTAAACCCATCGATGAGTTAACAAAAGAAACATCTGACTAAAAACCAAGAATTTTTGCCCTGGTTCTGTTGAACCGCCTACTAATAAACTGTCTTAATTTTCCCAACTATAAAACGAGGCTGATTCTTAATCTGCACCCTCACTGAGATATTGAGAGCATATATACAAAAGTATATACTGAATGAGAGCATATATACAAAAGTAACTGTAAAAGTAGCAGTAGCAAACAAATGTAATCACTATGATGATTATCAACAATATAATATATCTAGGTTGAAACTGTATATGCAGAGAAACACATACCGAATATTAGATGAAATATTTATTTTAAAAACATTCTGTTGAAGGTTAAAATTGAAATAACATGCTTACCAAATAATGACGTATTGAAATATTGGGAAATTCTATTTTGAAAATACAGTTAAAGACTGAAGGCTAAGAAATTCCTTTGGGAAAGTTAATTCTGGTGGTACTGTTTTTTTTTTTAACTTTATAAAATCTTAGGAACTTAATAATTAATGTCTTTTGGATTGCCAGGAAGAAATTCAAGCTTTCTTCAATAATTAATACAATTGAGTTTATTCTCGATTTTAGTCTTCCTATTCCAAAAGTTGAATACTTAATAGCTAGCTAAAGATGCTTATTCAGTCAGTGTGGAAAGTTCTATGGGGAAAAAAAAAAGAAAAAAGAAAAGAAAAAAGATGCTTATTCAGCATAAGCATATAAAGGCATGTTTTTGTGTTTTGCCAGTGTTTTTCCCCCAAATTTAAACAAATATAGATATGATCTAAGTGGGAAGTGTTGAATTTATAATGGTTTTTGTGTTAAAATATTACAGAATTATCTTTATGATTAATTCTTTTAATCAACTCATTTCTAAAAAACCACTAAAATAGAGATAATTTTGCTTTAGTATAGTTTTCATTTGTATAACTTGTATCTCACACATCCAAAATGTAGGTTCCCATCTACGTCATAATTTTCCATTTTTTCTCCTAGCAGATTTACTCTGAAGTTGCCCCTTAAAAAAAACCATGTAATTTTGCTTTTCCCTATTCAGTTATTCAAAATACCTGAAACAAAATATGCAAGGTACTATGTGTCACTTTTTATATTTTTCTAGATTATATTATCTTTATTTTTCAAAATATCTACTTTAGTAAGTTATTCATGCATTTTTGTCTGAGTACTTTGATATGATACAGGCCTCATCCTCAAAAACAGTATTTTTCAACCATGGCTGCACATTGGAATCAGCTGTAGCAATTTAAAAAATGCTGAGTCCTGGGTCCAACCCCCAAAGATTCTGATTTAATCATTCTGGGGTGTGGCCATGGCATCAGGATCTTAAAGTTACCCACGTGATTCTAAAATGTAGTCAAGGCTGAGAACCACTGCTCTGGGAGTTCACAGTTTTGTAGGGGAGATTAATATAGGAACAGCAGCAACAAACCAATTTATGGTATACTTACTTGTGCCAAGCAGCAAGCTAAGTACTTTATGTGCTTTACCTCATTTAACTCACAACAACCTTATAGAGAAAGATTCTATTACTATTCCTATTTTATGACTAAGAACATTAGAATTAGAAAGATTAAGAAACTTGTCCAAGGTCCCACGGGTACTAATTGGCTGAAACAGAACTTAAACATCTCTGTCCAACTCCAGGGTGGTAAATCCTCATCACTGACTATCATCAAGGTAGAAACTATGCCATAAACAGATTTTTTAAAGGTGCAAGTCATAATGCTTGGTAATAGAAAAAGTGAAAGAATTACCTTCAGGAACATACAACCCTTAAAAAGACAGATATTGGAAGTGTACACTTTTCTCCTGAGCCTGATTGTCAGAATGATTTGTAAATTTTCTCAAAATAGTACTATCTGAAGCAAAGAATACTCCCAGGCAGTGTCCCGGTCTAGCTGCATACCTCTCAGTTGTCATGGACACAGGAAGGAACAATGAAATCATTATCTGACTATTATTTTTTTAGTTGCTAGTCAGCATATAAGTCTGTCTGTAAACCGCATCTCTGTGTTCCCTATGGATCAGGGGAGCTGTCCCTCCTGGTAGTGACAGAACAACCACAAACAAAACAATCTTTCTCAGGGAAAAGCCATCTTTATCTGTCAGTATTAGTCAGTTGAGAAACAGAGCTGCAGGCAGCTGAAAAAACAGTTTGACTGTTTTAAGTTTACAGGTGGCCTTATAATGGAAAGTTTTACACACTGAGATTCCTTTTCAAGTTAAAAAAGTTTGGACAAAAAGGGACAAAATTTGGCAGGATTTTCATGCAATGCTTCTAACCAGCTTACGAAAGCAAAAGTATCAAATTTTAGTGAAGCTTGGTGAACTAAGCACCCGCCTTCTGGCAAACAGGCTCAACTAACTGTTACCACCCTTTCTAAACTGCACATTCCTCATAGTTAAAATCAGAATAGCCACATGTACCTGCTATCACAGGGCCTGACATACACACATCACTCAAGAAATGTTTTCTGAATGAATTCATGGACATTGGGGAGAGAGCTAATTTAAAAAATACTTTTGAAAAGCAGATTGTAGGCACAGTAACATAATAAAAATGTCAGTATGTAAATAACAGGACAGCTGCTTAAAGCCCAGGTAGAAAGCATTTTAATGTGTCTGTTTATTTGCTTGGGTGGTGGTGGTGGTGGTGTTTGTTGGGGAGGAACCAAGATGAAATGGAAAGAAGGCATTTGACTGATAATGCCATAATCATTAGCAGAATGGATCAGACCTCTGGGGTTCTGTGAAAGATACCTATTGTGCTTTCTCCAACATTTGGGGCAAAGGAGTAGAGAAGGCCCGTTTATTTTGTAAGTTTGTCAAAATATCTTTTTCCTGATTCTCCTACCATACCTTAAACTTTGTCTGCAGAAAAGACACAATTTGGAACCCATCAAAAGAGATTAAATTGTTGGAAATTTATTTATTTATTTATTTTTGAGACAGAGTCTCACTCTGTTGCCCAGGCTAGAGTGCCGTGGCGTCAGCCTAGCTCACAGCAACCTCAAACTCCTGGGCTCAAGCAATCCTTCTGCCTTAGCCTCCCAAGTAGCTGGGACTACAGGCATGTGCCACCATGCCTGGCTAATTTTTTCTGTGTATTTTTAGTTG
>CAUYRT010092826.1:0-12831 GCA_963574885.1 Lepilemur ruficaudatus | reverse complement strand
TCACAGAGAAAGATGATACTTAATCTTACATATGAACAACTAAACATTAGTGACTACCATTGATCTGAAACTTACTGCTCATTATTTCCAATTTTAGCAAAAAAAGATTAAAAATAAAACATAAGCCAGACATGGCAGCACGCACTTATAGTCCCAGCTACTTGAAAGGCTGAGGCAAAAGGATTACTTAATCCCAGGAGTCTGAAGTTACTGTGAGCTAGGCTGATGCCACAGTACTCCTGCCTGGGCAACAGAGTGAGACCCAGTTCTAAAAAAAAAAAAAAAAACCCCATATGCACGAATATCTTTACACAGGGGAGTGTGGAAAGCGGCAAACAGAGGTAGAAACAAAAGAGAGAGGAGAGCAAAAGAAGAGATCATCATATTCAATTACGGGGCTTGTAGACAAGATACTCAAACTGGCCCTCGAACAGCTGGTAGGCTTTTGCAAACAGCCAGAGGGCAATGGGGAATGAGGGGAAAGGCGCAGCTTGAGCTCAAAGTAGAAAAGCATTTGTCCATCCGCCCGCTAGTGACTGTGCCAGGCAGCTTCAAGGTGCTGGGATTCAGCAGAGAGCAACAGAAATAAGCATGGGCATGCTCTGCATCCACACAGGCAGGGACACAGAAGGGGATGGGAACAAGCCTGGAGAAGAGAGTAGAGGCCCTGACAGAGAGATTCGCCAATGACTAGCAAGACCCTCCCTTCCCATGCTGTCACAGTGGGAGGAAGGAGAAGGCCTGTCCCTCTGACGTCCTGCTGCCTCACGCAGGCACTCCACCCAGCAGGGCACCCGGGGCCTCAGCTCCCACAGTGTGGGAGATGTTGCTTTGAGCCCAGCCCGGGAAGCCTGGGCAGAGAAGAGGGACATGTAGCCTAGAGCCTCGTATAACCATAGCTTGTCTCACTAACTTCCCTTAAATATACCCAGGGGACCTGTTAGCTCTACTGAGAAAGTGCTGAGGGGAAAGAAAATGGTCTTCCTCTGGCCCAAAAGCGGGGCTGGATTAAAGGAGCCAGAAAGCTGAAAATTCCTTCTTTTCTAAACATTCATCACCTCCAGTCTTGGCTGTCACTATCCTCTCCTCCCCAGCATGATCAAGGGCTTCCAAGAGCCTCATCAACTGGACCCTGGGGCCCTCGAATATCTCTCCAGGCAAAAAGAGACTTGATAACCTCTCTGCTGTTGGTCCCCGCAGGTCTCTTGAGCCAGGGCCACCCCTGCCATGACGGAAACCCACGCCCTCTTGCCCTGACCTTCACCACCACCTGAATCGATTATTTAGCATACAGCTGCACACAGCACTATCTTGGTCAGTTTTGTGTTGCTATAAAGGAACACCTTAGGCTGGGTAATTTATAAAAGAAAAAGATTTATTTGGCTCACAGTTCTGATGTCTGTAAAAAGTTTAAGATTGGGCACCTAGTGAGAACTTCAGGCTGCTTCCAATTGTGGCAGAAGGTGAAGGGGAGCTGGGGTGTGCAGAGACCACGTGGTGAGAGAGGAAGCAAGGGGGCAGAGGTGCCAGGCTCTGTTGAACAACCAGCTCCCTCAAGAACTAACAGGGTGAAAGCTCCCTCACCCCCAAGGGGGGCATTAAGTATTCATAAGGGATCCACCCCCATGACCCAAACACCTCCCATTAGGCCCTCCATCTCCAACACTGGGATCAAATTTCAACCTGAGGTTTGGATGGGACAAATATCCAACCATAGCAAGCACCATTCTGGGAGTTGTGAAGAGCAAGTTAAAAAAACATAGAATTACAAAATCTCAACACAAAAGACTGCTGAACAGGGACTGGGGAGCTGTTCATTGGTGTCGTTCCAGGAGGAAAGGGAAAGGCAACCAAGATCATTTTCACCAGGCCGGGCCCTCGTTAGGTGTCTCCCAGATCTCCTTCTCCTCAGATGGTAGGTGTTAAAAGGCTCTAGGTGTCCTTTAAAATCCCATCTATTGCAAAAAAACAGTGCTGGGGCATCTGCATACCCACATGCAAAAAAATGAAGTTGGACTCCTGCCTCACACCATACACAAAAATGAACTCAAAATGAATCACAGACCTAAATGTAAGAGCTAAAACTAAAAGTCTTAAAAGAAAACATAAGTAACTCTTTGTAGCCTTGGGTTAGGCACTGGTGCCTTAGGTATGACACCAAAAGCACAGGTAATAAAAGAAAAATTAGATAAACCAGACTTCATCAAAATCAAAAACTCTTATGCCATCAAGAAAGTAAAACCCACAGAATATGAGAAAATATTTGCAAAGCATATATCAATTAGGGGGGCTTATAAGCAGAATACATACGAAGAATTCTCACAACTCAATAACAAAAAGACACATACCCAATTTTAAAATGGGCAAAGTATATAAACAGACATTTCTCCAAAGAAGAGATACAAGTGGCAAATAAGGACATGAACAAATGCTCAGGATCATTCATCATCAGGAAAATGCAAATCAAAAACCATGAGATACCATTTCATACCTACTAGGATGGCTCCAAAAAGACAGACAATAGCCAGTATGGAGAAGGGTGTGGAGAAATTGGAATAGAATTGTCTATACACTGCTGGTGGGAATATAAATTGGTGCAGCCACTTTGGAAAATTGTTTGTTTGGTGGTTCCTCAAGAAGTTAAACACAGAGGCCAGGCGTGGTAGCTTATGCCTGTAATCCTAGCACTCTAGGAGTCCAAGGCAGGAGGATCGCTTGAGGCCAGGAGTTTGAGACCAGCCTGAGCAAGAGCGAGACCCCGTCTCTACTAAAAACAGAAAAAGTTAGCCAGGCATGGTGGTGCATGCCTATAGTCCCTGCTACTCCAGAAGCTGATGCAGGAGAATAGCTTGAGGCCAGGAGTTTGTGGTTGCAGTGAGCTATGATGATTCTACTGCACTTTAGCCTGGATGACAAAGCAAGACCCTGTCTCAAAAAAAAAAGGAAAGAAAAAACATTAAGCATAGAGTTACCATATGACCCAACAATTCAATTCCTAGGTATATACCCAAGAGACATGATAACATGTCCACACAAAAACCTGTATACAAATATTCATTACATTTATTCAAATTATGACTATTTGGCATTACTCATAATAGCCAGAAACTGAAACCCAAATGTCCACCAAGTGAATGGATAAACAAAATGTCACATACCCACACAATGAAATATTCTTCGGCAATAAAAAGGAACATACTGGTACATGCTATGACATGGATGGTACACGCTACAACATGGATGAACCCTGAATACATGATGCTAAGTAAAAGAAGCCAGTCACAAAAGACCCCACGTTGCATGATTCCATTTATAAGTAATGTGCAAAATAAGCATTTCCATAGAGACAGAATATAGATTAGTCATTGTCCAGGGCTGGGGATGGGGTGAAGGTTGGGGGGAAATAGGCAATGACTGCTAATGGGTATGGGGTTTCTTTTTGGGGTGATTAAAGTGTTCCAGAACTAGACTGTGGTGATGTATATACAACTCTGAATACACCAAACCACTGAGCTGTACATTAAATAGACATATCAGTTTGTTAGGGTTGACATAACAAAGTTCCACAGACTGGGAGCTTAAATGGTGGAAATTTATTTTCTCATGATTCTGGGGGCCAGGAGTCCAAGACCAAGGTGTTGGCAGGCCTGGCTTCATCCATGCTCTCTCTCCTCTTGGCTTGTGGGCGGCCATCTTCTCCCTTCGCCTGCACGTGGTCTTTCCTTTGCGCTCCCCGTGTCCTGATCTCCTCCTCTCATGAGGACACCAGTCACAGCGGATTAGGGCCCACCCCGAAGACCTCATTCAACCTTAATTATCGGTTTAAAGACACTGCCTACAAATACAGTCACATTCTGAGGTACGGGGTTTAGGGCTTCAACACATGAATTTGGCGGGGTGTGGACACAATTCAGCCCATGACAATGAGCAAATTTTATGGCATACAAGTCATAGCTCAATAAAAAGGTTTTTAAAAATCCCATGCACAACTACTAGAGACGGGACAGTCCAAACCCGAGGCAGAGTTGAGAGCAGAAGTCACGGCTCCTATTCCAAGTCTAGTGTGCTTTCTACCACACCCTCCTGTCGCCATAGCCTCTGAGGCTCAGAAATGAAAACAATGATGGGAAAAGTAAGAGAAATTTGAACTTGAAAAATGCCTGAGAATTTCTATCACGTGCAGTGAGAGTATAATGGGCTCCACGGCCTGGGGTAGCATGTGGGGCGCAGATGGCGAAGCCTGAGGAGGGCCTGGAAGAGACCTGCACGGTCGCAAGCGGAGGGCCTTGAGCAAACCCAGAGTTCATTCTGCATCTGCTATGTGCCAGGCAAAGCGGGAGCACGTTCCTGAGCAAGACGTGGTCAGCAGAGGAGTTGGCACTTCAGCTAATCCTTGAAGAATGGGTCTAATTCCACGGGGGTGAGGGCTTTCCAAGCAAAAGGGGCCACATGACCAAAGCACAAAGGCAGGTAGTTTCCGTACATGTCCAGGAAATAGCAAGTTGGCCAATGCAGTGGAAGTGTATGCTTTATACAAGGAACAGCGGGGAACAACAAAGCTAAGGCAGGCTGAGGTCAAATTCTGCAGAACCTGACATGCCTCACATCGCAGCATGGACTTAAGATGAGTAACAGAGCCACTGAAGCTTCTGGAGCAGGAGTGTGATGTGTCCTGAGGGGTGCTAGGGAAAGGAGGCTGCACCCCACAAGCAGACAGACGGGGAGGCCACTTCAGTGGTTCTCATGGGAGGCATTCATAGGACAGGGAAGGCACTGACAAAGAGAGCTGAACCGGAAGCTCCAGTGGGACACAGGGGAGGCAAGAGCCCTCTGCTTCCAGGGGCGCCCTCAGACTTATCTTAATTAGACTCAGTCGGGGAGGGCGAGAAGCGGAGGACGCTCCGCAGGCACTGAAAAGCCGCCAACTCCCGGAGCCCATGTTGTGATCCGGCGCTGACAGCCCTTCATCTTTTCCGTTTCTTTTTTTAATAGATAAACGGAGGGGTGGGAAAGGCGAGAAAGACACAATGGAGTTGCTCAGCGAACAAAAGCCCTGGTACGCTTTCACTCATTGTTTTACCAGGGCATGCTGCTCCGCCAGCACCCTATAATCATATCTGAAGAAGGGACGTGCAATCCAGGCGTCAATGCATCCTGGAGGCCGCGGTGCCTGCCTGCCGGCGTCCACCCAGCGCCCCCTGACCAGGCAGGGGCAAGGGCCCGGGACACACAGACAACGGGAGAACATGGTCTACAAAGTCAGGACCGTGGTTCAAGTCCTGACCTCGAGCGGGACACATGATCTCTCCAGGTCCCAGTTTCCGGCTCTGCATCAACAGCAGCAGCTGCTATTACTTATTCAGCATCCACTAGGTGCCAAGCATGGCTTTAGGTTTCCATCTCTTACAAAACGCCTGTGAGGTAAGTATCAGTCTCCCCATTTTACAGATGGAGAAACAGGGATTCAGAGGTTAAGAGATTAGTCAACATCATAAGGCTATGCTTGAATCCAGATCTGCCTGGCTTTCAAAACCCATATCCTTAAACACTTAAACACATTCAAATTAAGTGTAAATAATAAAAACCTGCTCTGCCCTCCCCCACCTGCTTGCTAGGAGGCTCAGTACTAAAGGGTATTATCCTTACTGACACCATAGTTATTCAGGTCAAATGTCAGTACCGCGAGGGCGCTGTCCTTACCAGTACCGGGGTTACTCAGGTCAGACATCAGCACTCTGAGGGTGCTGTCCTTATCAATACTGTAGTTACTCTGCGTCAAAATGCAGTGGTCCTCAAGTTGGCTGGGCCTTACCTGCACTGGGACCCTCACCCTGGGCTGGGCTCCTCCAGACAGCCCTCCCAACTGGCCAGCCGACCCCCGACCCTGCCCCACCCTGACCTTCCGTTGCTTCCTCCATCCACTGCCAAGGATGGCCTCAGTCCCTGGATTCCACTCAACTCTCGGAAGCAAAGCCCAAGTCTCACCTTAATCCAAACTCTTAAGAACCTCCCCCACGAGGAAGACGAGGACACCTCCACCAGCACCCTCCCTCCTGACCACCGAGTCCCCACCAGCTGCCCCTCGCTCTTCCAGTCCCGGGGTTGCGTGAGACAATGCAGATACAGCCTTGAGCACAGGGCCGGGTACCGAGAGGCAGCTTTTCTTTACTGTTATTCACGACAGGATCCGTGCCCTGGCACTGCACAACCTTCCGACTCTGCAATACCATTCTCCCTTCCTCCCAGGGAGTCATCAAAGGCCAAAGGTGCACCCAGACACACTCCTAGACGCTGCTGACACCAGCTGGGGAGGATACCGACCCGTTATGAGCAGGGGAGAATTGGGCCTGACATTGTCAGTGATCTGAAACCTCCCAGCTGAGAAAAGCTTTGTTTTTTTAATAACCAATAAATAACACAGGGTGTTTATTTCCCTAGCAAGTCATATTTCTTAAGGATCACTAGGCTCGTACGTCACGGCTGTCATCTGGGGAAACCATGGAGCGATGCCGTCTTCCAGTCCCTCTCCTTCCTGAGTTCAAAGCACTTGAGACACACTCCCCTCTATCTTCTTTGCGGCTCCCAGAGGGGAGGGAAGGGGCCCTGCAACTCTGCCTCCAGTGTGCCTACAATAAATACTGCTAACTGCCCAAGGGGGCAATTTCTCTCACTGCACAGAAGGGAAAATGCAGGAAAGGAAATTCACTCGGCACCCACCTAATCCAATCTTCCCAGTTCCAACTCCACGCTTCAAAACATTCAAGGCCTAGCTCTTCCCAAAGGCACTAGAAATGGAAAATATGGTCTCTTACTCTGGGGCAGACAGACAGACAGACACCCTGTGGTGCACAGAGAACACGTACTTTAAGCACCTCAGTTAGTTCTAACAGCAACAAGGAGCAGCCTCCTCTGATGGTTTCCTAAAAGCTCAGAACATGATCAAGTGTCCCTGCCCAGCATTCCTGGAACTAGTCTTCAGTCCCACGCACGTCCCTGATCATGTCACACTTCACACTGTAATGCCGCATGTACGCTGCCTCCCCCAACCCCACGATTTTTATTAATTTTATTGCCTGTCCTTAATTTCCAAAGTGCCCAGCATAACACCTTACCCTTAATACATAAAGCCCGGGTCACAAACTGGCACCCCCCAGACCAAATCCAGCCCACAGATATATTTTATTCGGTCTGCACCATGTTTTAAATTTTTTTTAACTAGTTGCCAATAGCTAAAGAAAATCAGGAGTTCAAACTTCTCCTGAAAAATGGAAGATCTTGGGAACCACAAGAATCCTGTAGAATACTTAACTATTACAGACCATTGACCTTCAAGAAATTCCAGTCATCTTTGTCCCGGCCAGATCATGTCTGTAAAGAGCTGGAGAAGTCTCTAGAAAAGGGGCTCATTGAGATCATGTTGGAACACTGACACCTTGATTCCAGGTACTGATTATGGGGGGAGATCATGACATCACTGTGGGTCCACAGGCGAGGCAGCTCCACCACTCAGACCTTGAGTCCAGATGAGTGTGGGCCCCGAGTTGTGTGTAAGTATTTATTTAATACTTAAAAGAATGTCTCCCATTTGTACTTAAACGCTGGCTCCTCTTCCACACAGCTGAATATTTGCGCCGTGTCCTGTGTCAGACATTCTGCTGCAGGGCAATAAAAACAGGACACTGAGGAAAGAGGGGAGGAGGGAGGACGCGGCAATGCCAGGCTCACATGTGGGTGTGGCGACACTCGGCTGGACCTGAATATGTGCTCAGATGGGGCATGTGGTCTTCAGCTGGTCGCAGACTCCGCCACTCAGGCCCATCAGTCCTCATCTGAGTTTGAGGCTTGCATAAAGCCGACTGAATACGACCAAACGGGTGAGCCCATGTCATTGCAGACTACAGGGTCCCCTAGCGTGGGAGCTACACCTGCTTCTCTTTCTTTGCATAGGTTCAAACAGGAAGTGCACTTAGGAATTGATAATGATAGAGTGAAACAACATATTCAAAATCTGTGCACCCAGGCCAGCAGGCTTCAAAGCCAGACCTCTAAGAAAAATCCAGAGTTACCAGCCTTTAAAACAGGGCCTCAGCTACCTGCCTCCTAAGGGCAGTTTGTGAGGACAGACTCAGGCCAAGATCTGAGCTAAACCCCATGGCCGCTCTCAGGAACCTGGTTTCCAACTGGTGTTCAACAACCCAGAAGGAGACCCCCGCCCCACTGCTCCAGGAAAGAATGCCTGGCTTCTTGAATTGTTCTAAGGAAATGGCACAAAAGGAGAGACCGACAGAGAGATACATGTATAGACACACACACATACATTAATAATATATCGATGCATTAATCTAGCTTCCTGCATTATTATTTAGATAGGGTAAAACTGAACAAACTAAATGTTCAACGATGGGAAAACTGATAAATACTCAACAATTCCTACGCAGCCATTTAAAAGTCTAATTGTGAAGATGACGTAGCTTGTGGTAGAATATTAAATAAAGCAAACAGAATGTGAAATCCTATCTACGTTATGACTACAACCAGGTAAAACTTACATTTGCAAGTAAATACAGACTGTAGGCATCATGGAAAATGGAAAGTTGATTTGTAATGGTAGCAGGTTTGAGAGGCATTTTTTCTCCCTATTCCTTTGATTTGTGTTCTTATTATACAGCATTAGTTATATGATAAGCATTTTTTTAAAAAAATGCCCAGCCACTCCTGACCCTAATATAAACTAGCACAGTCCAAAAACAGATGATGATGATGGTTAGGTAGCACACGCCTGCTTGCTCAGGGACTTCTGGGAGTCCCACAGGGGTGAGCCACAAGATAAAGCTGCCACAATCGATGTGAAGACTTGGGGGCTTCAAAGAAGGCACTCCCTGCACCCCCACCCCCACGACACGTGTGCACGCACACGCGCCCCATAAAAAGAAGTTCAGCACTCCTCACTGTGGGATCCCATCCGCCATGAGTACGTGACCCTCTGCCGCTCTGTCATTTCTGCAGTGGTTCCGGCATCCCTGCCTTCTGATGCAGCCCAAGGAAAGAAGGTGGCGCTGACAATGGCCTCCAGGCTGGAAACAGCCCGGCCAGCAGTCTCCCTGAAGACTGTCCTTCCCTTATTTTTTTAAATACACATTTCATCACGTCCATTGCTTGGGATTCGGGAGCCAGCTCTCAGGAGGAGGCTGCTTGCTGAGGGAGGCAGGAGTGTCAGAAGGACAGAAGGAAGGGCCAGTGGGAGCCAAATCCTAGCTCACCAGGGTATCAGGCCAAGCCCCACGGAGGAGCCTGGGCAGGCGAGGCCCGGTGCTGGGTCCTGGGGACAACCCAAAGTCCTGACCCACAGCAGCCTCCCCAGTGGGCAGGTAGGGAGGGCTGCAAACCGCGACAGAGGCTGGTGCCTTGGAAAGCAGAAAGAGAACCTTCCTTAACTACAGCTTCCAATCTGGCCAGACTCCCCAGGGAGAAACTTCCTGCCATGAATTCCCCAGGGGAAGGAGAGCTGGAGATGGAAAAACCTCCTCAGAGAATTGTCTGAGCCAAGCGGCCAAATCACACCCCAAATCCATCAGGGCAGCCCATTTGCAGGGAAATTTACTTATGCCTGACTGTCAGGCTTTTACTTTTCAATTCCAAAGATTGGTTTAGTATTTTGTTTTTTGGCTTTTTTTTACTTTTTAAAGTGAGGAGGAAAATGTAAAAAGGGCTGGAGGGAGGGAGAGAGGGAGGGAGATTTCACCCATCGCTGCCCCACCCGCCGTGTCTGGGCATGCAGGGGAGCCGGGCAGGTCACGGAACCACAGAGGGACATGTGCGGCCCAGTGCCTGCCCAGCTGGTGGCATCTGCCTCAAGAGGAGGTGGTAGGGAAGGGTTGGAGGAGCCAAGAGGGACCAAATGTGAAGGCCAAGGCAGGCAGCTGGCCCTGCCTCCCGCAAGCAACCCCCACTGCAGGGTTATTCCCAGGCACTTTTTCCTGTGAGAAAAGAATGGGAGGAATGTGGTCCAGCCGTTACCCAAATCCACACATCGTGGGCTTCGTGCCCAATTACATACAGTGGGGGCAAGCCCTCCAGAGCCAGGAATCAGAAAATCCGCTTAAGAAATTCAAACTGGCAGCCAGAAACTAGCAACATAGGTAATGCAATATGAGGGCCCCCCTTAAAGCCAAATACATACATGCACACATGCACACATGTGTGCACACACTCTGCGGGCACGCATGAGTAACAGTGCACTGCAAACCACATGGAGAGGTGGCCAGAAACACTCCTGGTTTTTATAGCTCTCCAGAGACCTGAGCTCCAGGAAGTGCTAACAATTGCAATCCAATTGTGTCCCTGGCTAGCGAAGCTGGCTGGAGACTGGGACCGGTGCAGAGGGAGGAAGAACTTCATTGGGAAAAAATGTTGACAGAGTCTAATGTGGAGCGGAAGGACAAAGGCTTGGATGAAGGAGCCTCTCTGAGAGCAAGGCATTCTGAGCGCTCCAGCAATCTGCACGGAGCTGTCAGGGTACTGAGTCAAAGGCATAGGAGGGCGGGCGCCCTGAGCCCAGCACTGGCATGGGGTGGAGCACGCTCTCCTGCAGGGCCTGGAACTTGGCACCCTGAAATCAGCCCTTAAGGGGGAATTAGTTAAGGCAATCCCCACCTAGGAGGCTCAGAAAGTCTGAGGCCCCCAAAAACATGCTGTCCTCACTTAAGAGAACAAATAATATGGTGGAGAAGAAAAACTAGCATTCATTGAGCACCTAGCATAGACCAAGTACATGATTGATGTCTCTAATTCTAAGAACCAGCAGCAAAGTGGGCACATTAGTCTCACGGTGCAGACAAGAAATCCAGGAATCAAAGAGCTTCACCCCACGTCACGTGGCTGAAGCCAAGACTGACACCGTGTCTGTCTGCCACCTGTGGAGTCCAGATACACCACTGGCTACAATGTAGTTTTTCCAAAGTAAACCCTGCGCATCCCAGCACCCCCCTCAAAAAAATACTAGCTCACTGGGTGGCCTTGGTCAAGTCTCTTAATCTCTCTGGGCATCAGCTGCCCCTTGTATGAAAACAATGGGGTGACGGAGGCACCTGACAAGGTCCCTTTCTGTTCAAAGACACACAGAAAGGGCTGTAAGCCTGTAACTCTGTCAAAGGAACTGGAAGAGACTAAGGGAGCTGAGACACAGTTCTGGCCAAATTCAACAGTCCTGTGAGTACCCCACACCCACCTTTCACTCCACGTGATGTGATAACCGTGGGGGCTGTCTGTCTCCCATGCCGGGCTGCACCTTCCCCGAGGGAAGAATCCTCCATCTACCTCCACCTGCACCCCTGTGCCTGAGCTGCGTCTGGCACATCACAGACAGTCATTAAATGTCTGCTGGCTGAATGAACAGGTCAGTGAATCTAACAAACTGATTCCTCCTCAAAGTCGGGCAGGTTTCAGAGAAAAGCACTTGTGAATATCTGTTCACCAGGAGGTTTCTCCTCAAAGGTGAGTTGGACCTTCCCAAACTTAACTTGGCATTGAAATCATCTGGAGAGCTTTTCAAAATACAGATTTCTGCCCCCATTCCCAGAGTTCAGACTCAGAAGATCTCGGATGGGGGCCCAGGAGTCTGAATTATTGAAAAGCTCCCCAGATGTCTCTAACTCAAAGCCAGGGCTGGAATCACTGATGACTATTACTTGGCTAACACCCATTCAGTCGTCCTGCACTGAGACCAGATAAAACCAAGAACAAAAACAAAGCGAGCGTCTCTCTCCGAGGCCCTTTTCTCCAAAGGGCTCAAATCAACTTCCCACACTGCAATGTCGCTGCCTGCCGGACCGAGACAGGTGGCAGTGCGCCTCCCATTCTGGAGGCTGGCAAATGGAGGCCTGGTCAAGAAACAGAACCATTTCTCTCTTTTCATGTTTCCCTTTAGCTTCTGAAGAATGTAAGGTAGTTAGAGCCTTCGAGGACTCTGTTGAATTTCAGAAAAAAGAGAGAATAAGGCCAGGTACTTGCTTGGTTGCAGATGATGCTGATGCCAGGATGGACATCTTCCTGTCCCCCACCGGACTCAGAGGACAAAACATAGCTGTTCTTTCACAGCCCACGCCCAAGTCCCAGCCCACACACGAGGTCTCATCCACATCCAACCAGCAGGCCAGAAGGAACAGAGACCCCTAGCTCCCTGCCCTGTAGGTAGGTGAGGGGCCTTTCATTTATACATTCATGGAAATTACAGCAGAGTACGAGGTGCCAAGAATACAAGTAGAGTCGGGTAGAAACGAAGGAAGAATTTAACTATCACTATTCCTTTCAATGAAAGAGTGGCCCTCCCAGAGAAACAGATGCTGAGGGGCTGAAAGCCGAGCCATCCACACCCCACACTCTCACCAAGAGCCAGGAGGCGGCCACCACCCCAGCCCCCTCCCTTAGCAACTGGAGACGCCTCCTCGAAGGCAGGGGCCTAAGTTACCTCGGCCAGACACGCTCGAGAGGCCCCCTCTTCTCCTAAGCCCCCTCCTCCTCCCACCCAGCCTTGGACGTGACTGATGGAGCTAGGACAGCTGCAGCCACGGGGGGAGGGGAGGTGGACAACAGCTGGACAGAGGGAGGGCCCTTCCCGTGCCTGGACAGCATCCCAGCCGGAGCTGGAAAGGAAGGCGAGAGACACAGGTCTCTGCACACTTCTCTTTTTTTTTTTTTTTTTGAGACAGAGTCTCACTCTGTTGCCCGGGCTAGAGTGCCGTGGCGTCAGCCTAGCTCACAGCAACCTCAAACTCCTGGGCTGAAGTGATCCTTCTGCCTCAGCCTCCCGAGTAGCTAGGACTACAGGCATGT
>CAUYRT010092823.1:0-10689 GCA_963574885.1 Lepilemur ruficaudatus | reverse complement strand
GGTGAGACACTTTCAATCTGCAGGTGCTTTGGCTACATAGAAACCCCCTTCTCACCTTGAGGACAATGCCCAGGACTAAATAACTGCAGGCGAGCAGTTCTCAGTATTATACAGACTGGTACCGAAGATGACTTCGTGACAATAGGAAGAGACAATCAGGCAGGTGGGGAGGACCATTTAAATAGATTATGAGGCTACAGTGAGCTTATTTTAACTTTTGAAAAACCCCTGTGCTTTTCTGGCCCACCCAAGTGACATTGTAACGGAGTCTGGATGCTGTATTGCAAAAAACCAGTTTCCTTTCTTTCTTGATTTTTTGTTTCAGTAAGTAAAGCTTAAACTTTTTGAGTTTCCATGTCGAGGACAAAACTTTTAGAAAAATTCTACATTGGGTAGAGTCAGACCCTGATTTAAATGGTAGCTCACTTGGATAAGTCCACTGGACAACATGTTTAAGATCCTGATTTCCCATCACCAGCAAGCATGTGGTGAGCTTCTGTCTGACACACAACATGGATCCGGTGGAGCCAACCAGCGTGTCAGGGCCTGGCCTCTGCACCCTGAAGAAGACAGGCCATATACTCACAGCCACACAGCCAGCCGAATGGGAGGGCACCTTAGATCCTTTGGAGTGTTTTATGAGCTTACCACTAGGGGTTAAAAGAAAAGCCGCAGTTTTTAAAGCCACCCCTACTGTGCCTAAATCTATGGTTTAGGAGCCAGTGTAGAAGGTTGGGAGGCCACAGGAAGTGCTGGTTCAGTGCAGAGCTGTCCAAGTGAGGGTCATCAAAGGGAGCCATGTGAAGATGAGCAGGAAGTCACCATCTGTGAAGCAGACAGCCCTAACCAGACACTGAGTCTGCTTGGACTTCCAGCCTCCAGAGCTGTGAGTAATAAATTTCTGTTGTTTATAAATTACTCAGTCCAAAGTGTTTTGTTATAGCAGCCCACATGGACTGACTATCTCCTTGCTTATATTTCAAAAATGATCTGGAAGATAATATCTTTTAAAAAAAAATAAACCTTTTATTTGCCTGTCTTATTTTGCAGTTTTGCTCTCCTGGGACAGAGCAAAACCTAGACAGCTGTCTTAGAATGCATACCTGTGAAAGGCAGTGTGTCACAAAACCTTCCCAGCTCCTCCTCATGCAGGGGATCAAGTCTAGCCACCATGGCCTGGTGTGCAAGCCCTCGACACGGTGCACTGGCCTGGCTTTCTCCTGCTTCCACCATGTCTCCCCTCCCCTTGGACTTCCTCGCCACCTCCACCCGACCCGGGCTGCAGTCCACCACCCTCAAATGCCCCACAGTCTTCGTGATGCAATGCCCAGAAACATGTTCCATCTGCCTCAGTGCCTTCTCTTCTCTCCACCCCTTCTCCCCCCACTGCCCTTTCAATTCCTGAGGCAATTGTTCACACCTAATTCCAAAGCACCCCAGTCTATCAAGTAGACAGGGTAGACTCTGGATCTTGGAGGCTGATGACTTCAAATCCAGGGCCCATCAGTGTGTGTTTCTGTATAAGATACTAACCTATCTGTACCCTAATTCCCTCATCTATATATGGGAATAATAAAGCCATCTTTTTTTGTTAGGAGACAATTTTTCATGTATTTCTGCACATCTTATATCAGCTTTTGTTCCAGACTATCTTTTCAAAGATGTTTGTATAGCAAACAGCTTCAGAACATAGAGATAGCACCTCCCTCTGGGGCAGAGGATAGTTTTCTTTTCTGACCAAGATAATACCAATATTGTTGCCCTATGGTGCAAATTTGCTAACAACCCCTTTGTAAGATTGGGGAGTTCCTAAAGCTCAGGGTTCCTCAGATGTGATACAGACCTACTGTGTGTGTAGCATCCTCCTGGGCCCATCTCTGAGTCATCGCCTCTGGACTTTGGTGGCAAAGGGAACAGGTGCTATGAGTAATAAAGTCCTTTGTCTCTGATCCAGGAGTCTCATATCTTGTGCCAGTATCCATGAACTCTGGCAGGCAAACTAGTGAGCTTGACTAAACTCTCAGACCCTTCACTGTTCTCCACACTTTTCCTGTGGCCTCGGGAGAGATTTTTCCCACTGCCAAATAATGGAAATAGAATCCGCAGGCACTGCCTTCCTAGTTTGCTCCTACTTAAAGACACACATGCTTCCATTACAGCATTGATCACAGCCAGCTCTGTACCCCAGCATAGTGCCTGCTTCATGGAGCTATGAAGTAGCATTTTTTGGAATAAATGAGCATACCTTAAAGACTGGTCTGCTATTAAAATCTACTGCTATACTGAATCTTCTCTTGCCATAATATTTTCTGTTAAGAATATGACATTTAAAAAGTACATTAGCATTTACACATTCATCATTTACTTTGAAACATAGCCCTTGTTTTAGCCAGAGCCAATGTAGGTTCTTCTCTAAGCTTAATGTGACTTATTCACTTAGGGAAGGGGGAGGCTGTGAACCTTCTGAAATTAAACAAAAGCTGTGTATATATGTAAATTTTCCTAGGGACAGGGATTATCGTTTTTATTGGATTCATGAAGCCATCTGTGCTAGAGACCCTGAGATGAATAAAACATCTCTGTTAGTCATAATCAGCAGGGCTTTGCTGCACTTTCCTTGGAGGCTGTGCTGAGAGCAAGCCAGGCAGTGGATCCCCTGGGGCTCATCGTAGGAAGCTATAAAATGAAAGCAGCTCAAATAAAGAGACTTGACTATTAAGCAGGGCCAGAGAGAGAGAGAGAGACAGAGAGAAAGAGAGAGAGAGAATCAGGTAAGGGAAGAACTCCCCAGACCACAGCAAGGGCCAATCTGGATGCGGGAGTAGGGAATCTTCTGAAATGACCATTCTTTTCTAGAAAAAAAAAAACTCTTTAAAAAAGATAAGGATTCTTCTGAAGGATGTGTAAATTGGAGGACAATTTGGCATAACCTAGTGTCTTAGTCTGATTGGGCCACCATAACAAAATACTGAAGACTAGGTGGCTTAAACATCAGATATTTATTTCTCATAGTTCTAGAGGCTAGAAGCCCAAGGTCAGGGTACCAGTGTGGTCAGTTCCTGGTGAAGGCTCTTTGAGGATGCAGACAACTGCCCTCTCCTCACACAGGAGAAGGAGAGAGAACAAGCTCTCTGGTCTCTTCTTATAAAGGCACCAATCCCATCATGAGGACCCCAACTTCATAACCTCATCTAAACCTAATTCTCTCCCAAAGGCCCCATCTCCAAAGACTGTCTCACCAGGGGTGAGGGCTTCAACATACACAATCTGGGGAAACAATTCAGTCCATGGCATCTAGGAAAGTTAAAGATGCACCGTGATGGGTAATGATGTGTCAATTTGACTGAGTCACAGGGTGCCCAGAATAAACATTATTTCTGGGTGTGTTAGGGAGGATGTTTCCAGATGAGATTAGCATTTGAAGCAGTGGACTCAGTAAAGTAGATTGCCCTCCATGATGTGGGTGAACATCATCCAATCTCTTGAGGCTCTAAATAGAACAAAAAAGCAGAGGAGGGAAGAACTTGCTCCTTCTGTTTCTTCCTCACTGCTTGAGCAAAGACATCTCATCACATCTCATCTTCTCAGTTCCTCGGACTGGGGTTTACACTCTTGGCTCCCCTGGTTCTTGAGCCTCAGACTTGAACTGAATGATAGCATCTGCATTGCTAGGTCTTCAGCAGATTGTGGGGCTTCTGAGCCTCTATAATTGTTTGGACCAACCCCTCACAAAAAGTTATCTATCTATCCATCCATCCATCCCATTGTTTCTCTGAAGGAGCCTGACTAAAACACACACAGAGGCCGCTACCCAGCAATTCCCGCCATCTGTGTATGCCTTAGAGACATGCCTGTGCATGTGACCCAACAGGTGTCCTGGAATACCCACGGCAGCACTGCTAGCAGCAGCCCCTCACTGCCGAGACCCAGAGGTCTACCACGGCAGAAGGGATAGATACTCGAGACACATTCACACTGGGGGACACCAGACAGCAGGAAAATAGACAAACCGCATCTTCAGGCATGAACAGGGAGGGATCTCACCAACAACGCAGGACAGGAAGACCCGGCTGCAGAGGGTGTGCACGATGCGATCTCGTTTACATAGAGCTCAAAAGTGGGCACAACTGGGCAACACGTGGTCTGTGAATGTGTACATGTGGGGCACAGCTTCCAAGAAAGCCAAGGAAACAAGTAACAGAATTCAGAGTACACCTACCTATCGGGGCGGGTGGTCAGAAGAGGGCACATCGGACAGAAGGTCAGTGGTATTGGTCATGTTCTCTGTCCTAAGCTTGAATCATTGGGACATAGCAGTTTACATTATCATTATTTTAAAAAACTACATGTGTGTGTATATATACACATATATATACATGCAAACAGTATATATTTATATCACATATATCACATATCATTCATACTACAAACACTCTTTTTTATGTATATTTCAAATTTAAAAAGAAAAAGAGTTAGAGTGGCATTTACTTTGAAGATGAGCATTTATTTCTTCCTGGCTGCCACCCAGCAGCAGCAGGGACCCCTCAGCTCACATTCCCTGGCCTTTGACCTGGGTGGTCTTCTGAGAAGCCCAAGGGGCATTGCACTCCAGGCGGATGCTCCTGTGTGGTCTCACTGTCCAGGCTCCACAGGGCTCCTGTCTGAAGGCACACTGCACGCTGTGCACGTTGCCCCTGCGAGTTCCTGGTTGTCTCCAAGTGAATAGCAGCCCAGGGCCTGCTGCGGGGGTTTGAGAGCTGCCTGCTCATGGTCTGACCATCGTCTAAGAAATTACCAGAACTTGCAAATTGGTACGTTAAGGGATAGTGATGGTCAAGCTCAAGGATTCAAAACTTCAAGGGGAGATCACTTAAGTCTCCTGCTCTGTGCTGTCCACCTTTGCCATGGGATTTGGTTTTATAAGGGCTGAAGGACCACATGCAGCTTATCCCTGAAACTTACAGGCTCGAGGTCTCCTCTGTCTATGTCAGTGGCAACACAGTGACGTCGACAGATGCTCCCCTAGCTCGTGCCTGGCGCTCTCAGGAAGTAGATCTGGGCACACGTGGGTTCCACCATAAAGTCAGCTCCTGAAGAGTTGCTCCCTTTCCTGCCTGAACACAGTTTAACTTCTGACAGAGTAGACCCTCTCCTGATGAGCCTCTTACATGTCTGCGAATTGCTCTTCAGCGGGGCTCTATGGGGTTAGGGGAGATACAGAGTTCTGGAACTCACAGTTTGGAAAAACGTCACAGGTAACAAACGTTGTAAGGCCTCAGAATATAAATGTACTAACTCGTACTAACTCGTTTAGTACAGAGGCTCAGAAACAGGACTGTTCAGACTTCACCACTGCATTTCTGCTGTCGCGTGAGAGCAGTCTCCTGAGGCAGTCTCTTGGGTAACTTCACCGTGCACATATTTTTCCAAATCTTTTGACCCACTGGTCTTCCAGCCATTTATCAGATACTATGTAACTTTGTACATTTTTTTCTCCTTCTCTCTGTTTCCTTTTTTCCACTCCTCTTATAAAACAAATAAGAAAAAAAAAATAATAAAATTATTTCCACTTAAAAAAAAACAACAACAAATAAACTAAATCAGGAGTCCTAAGTCATGAGTCTGAATCTGATTCTGCTACTTGCAAAGCTGTGTGACTTTAGGCAAGGCACTTAACCTCCCTGAACTTCAGTCTGTCCTCTGTAAAACTAAGGCACTAGTTGATAAAATCCTAAAGCCCCTTGTGTTAAGTCAATGATTCTGTGGTAAATATTGGTGCCAAATGGCTTCCATTTTGCTGGGGATGTCAGTGTGTTATGAACAAAAATCTTACCTAAGATTCTGAGAGACAATACATGCTGCTTAGGGTCAGCAAACCTGGAAAGATGGGCGCAAATGGCCCTCAGTCCCACCACAGTAAGTACCAGAAACTTGGCTGCACTGGGGCACTTGGCTGCACTGGGGCACTGATGATTTCATGCATGCTCATTCTATTCCCTGGGATAAAAGCCTTACCTCATGCCATACACAAAAATTAATTCAAGATGGATCATAGACCTAAACCTAAAAGCCAAAATTATAAAGCCTTGAGAAGTAACCTAGAAAACTATCTTGCACCCAAGTGGTAGGCAAATATACCTTGGATAGAACACAAAAAGTACTAACCAGAAAAGAAAAAAATGACACATTCAATTTCATCAAAATTTTAAAAATTGTGCTCATCAATAGACACTTTTGAGAAAACAAAAAGACAAGCCACAAACTGAGATAAATATTTACAATACACATATTTGACAAAGAACTGAAAGGGCAGCCTTGTGAAAAATCACAGGAAAATATCTAATCCCACAATTTAGATAAAGATCAATCCTATGAGTTCTCTCTCTCTCTCCTTTCTCTCTCTCTCCTCTCTCCTCTCTCCTCTCTCTCTCTCTCTTTCTTTCCTTTCTTTTTGCTGACAGGCAGCCTGCTGGGCTCTGTTTTCATAGCATCTAGAATTAGGAGCCCAACAGACAGAAAGGAAATGTAAATCTTTTAACATTCACCAGCTCACTGCCTTTTAGAATTTGTTTTATAGCCTCAAGGAGTTCCTGAGGAGTCCTGAGTCGACAGCAGGGGAAAAAACTCCAGGCCTTACTTTCCTGCCCAAAACCATATCTCAGGGGCAAAACCACATTCCCTGCGTTAAGCCTGAGGGCATTTCAGAGATAACCAAGTCTCCAGGAACAGAGAAAACAGGAAAGACGACAGCCTGATGTCTTGCAGCTGCCTCCTGCTAATTACTCCACAGCTGCTTCTGTTATCATCTTGCCACTGAGAAGAAAGCCAGGAGCAGAAGCAGCAGTTCAAAGGACCCTGTTAATTTGGCTACAGCCGTAAACCTTCTTCACCACCTAAATAAAAAGCCCGAGTACCTGATTCTCTCTGCCAGTGTTTTCTGTCTACTTCACTTATGTCTTGGCCCTTTTTCTACCCTGGGAAAAGTAAATAAACCTCTTCTTTCTATCCTAATCTTTGTCTGGAGAAATCTTTCTCAAAACACAAGTGCACAAGCTCTCACACCCTAACAGAAACTTACTTTAAGAATATGTAAAGAACTCCTGCAACTCAACAATAGACAAAGAATCTAATTTCTTTTTAAAAAATTGAGTGAAAGACTTGAACAGACTTCACAAAAGGGACTAAATAGTCAATAAATATAGCCAACGTCATACTTATCAATAAAATGTCAATGAAAACCACAATGAGATATCATTTCATACCACTAGAATGGCTAAAATTTAAAAAGACTTATAACTCCAAAAGTTGACAGGGATTTGTAGCAGCCTGGAAACTCACACACTGTGGTGGGATTGTGAAATGGTACAACCACTTTGGAAAGCAGTTTGGCAGTTTCTTAAAAAATTAAATATATGTCTACCCTATGACTCAGCAGTTTCACTGCTAGGTATCTACCCAATATTCACAACAAGATAGTACAGGAATATTTATAGCAAAGTTATTCATAATCGCTCCAAACCGGAAAAATTCTGGACCATCATTAATGGGAGTTTTGATAAATACACTGTGATATAGTCATGCATTGAGTACTAATCAGCAATAAAGATAGGATTACTCATATGCATTAGCAACATGAATGAATCTCAGAATAATTATGTTGAGAGGGAAGCAGACACAAAGCAATGCATACTATACGGCTCCATTTATACCAAGTTCTAGAATGGACAAAACTGATCTGTAGTGACAGAAATCAGGTCAATGATAAAGGTGGGGAGCACAATTGATAAAATGGTCAGGAGAGAACATTTTGGGCTGGCAGAAATGTTCTATATCCTATTTAGGGTAGTGGTTATGTGGGTGTATGTTTATATTTAAAAAACCAAGTAAACTGCATTGTACATTTAACATTTGTGCATTTAACTGTATGAAAAAATCATACCTCAATAAAAATGAAAGTTAAGGAGACGATTTCATTTCTCCCTTGATTCCACTCACAGCTGCAGGCCGTGGGCCACCAGAGGCTTAGTGGAGGAGGCTCCAGGGCCAACCAGGAGCCGGAGAGGGTAGGACCCTTGGTTTGGCTAAGGAGGGCAGGCAAGGTAGGTGCTCCAGACAAAGTGATAGGTGGAGAGTTCTCTTAGAAGGTTGCTGAAATGATGGCAGGTGTTGGAGACCCTCGACAGAGGACATGGAGTGAGAAGGACATGCAGGATGGAAGCCAGGCGAGGAGATGGGAGTCACGATGGGCAGTTAGGGGCCTGGGCTGTGGATACTGAGGGGACGAGGAAGCTGAGGAGCAGGTTCAGCCACCCCTGGCAGATACCGGAGACTCAGGCAAGCCATGCCCTTGAAAAGGAGACATCCGGTGGGACCCTTAGAAATTACTGGCAATATTTAAGAGAGCAAATTCAGTGCAGATGGTGGGGACAGATGCTGCCAAAGGTAGAAGACCCTTCATGAGAGAACTTTGCACAAGCTCTTTCCTCAGCTTAGAAATATCCTTATGTTCTTGTTATCTAAAATCAGCTCAAAGAGCATTTCTATCTACATTTTTTCTCAGTTTTCTCCTCCTCTTGAGGCCATCTGCCCCTTCTCCTCAGCAGTCCTGGCCCGTCCGCCACGCCGCTCACGCAGCCCTGGGGTCAGTCCTCCCATGGCTGCCTTCCCTGCGAGGCTGGGCATAGGGAATGTGTGGCATTCACCTTTGCAACCTTAGTGTCTGTCTCATAGGAAGATTATAGAAATTTAATTTGATGAAGAGAAAGAGGCAAGAGGAGCTCAAGGGGAATCCATCACTTCTAAATGGGGGACGTGGGGGAAGGCTGAGGAGAAGGAGCCAGGAAAGAGAGAGATGGAGCACGAGAAAGAGAAAAGACCAGGGGACCAGGAAGGTGACAGGCCAAGGGTCCAGGAAAAAGGATTTCCTTTGCAAAGGAGTAGGGATGCTCCTGTCAGGGACAGAAAGGAAGACGAGAAGGACAAAAAAAGCAATGCATAAACCCACTTGCTGTTGAAGATGACAGATTAAACACCCGTGTTCATCTCAGCTCCCTCCTGAACCCCAGTAAATTGTGGCAAAGGGAGGAAACAGCATATAGACGTAGTGAACGAGAGCATCCAATGTTCAGAGGAGAGGAAGGCAGCGGGGCAAGAACAGAGAAGGAGCTGTCCTGAGAAGGGCAATGAGCCTGGAGTCCCCTGCAGGGCCCTGGAAGGCTGGGGGCCAGGGGCCCCAGAACACTGGGTGAGGGGTGCAATGACTATAGGAGGCATGTGTTTTTCTCCCGCAGTGGGAGAAATGAATCCAGGAGGCTGTGAACTCTGGCAATGGGAGGGCGGGTAAGGAACTGGTGTGAAACCAGAGCCTGCCCATTGCAGATGGAGAAAGCCTCCAGCCCTGTCTCAGTGTCCCCGGTGCAGACTACATGCCTCCTTACTGCAGCGACCAAATAGCCCCAAGGGAAAGATCTGCAGTTTCTTTAATTTGGGTCTCAGCTCAACCACCCTAAGGAGAGCCTTGTTATCTCCAATTAGATTTCAATACTTTTTAACATGTACAAAGAATCGTCAGATATTTGAAAAATCTCATACATGAAAGTTAGAACTCAAACAAACAGGGAGAAACATCCCCAGAGATAGACATTATACCTGTGAAAAAAACCAGAATATGATTGCAAGTAATGAAGAACAAGAAAATACTTTTAGAAATTAAAAGTATGTTAAATAAAGAATTGAATGAGTAGACAAAGTCAGTGAAATATCCCAGAAAGTATTTATAGATTTAAAAAGCCAAAGGTGAAAATAGGTAGGAAAAGAGAGGAAAAGTAGAGTATAAATGCATCAAGAATTACAAATTCCACAAAGAAATGAGTGAGAAAATGAAGAAGAATATATCAATAGAGTAAGATAATTGTCAAAAGGAAGGAACATGAGTTTTCAGAAAAATACTGAAAAATTACTAAGACAAGTCATGTCACTGTAAAATTTTACAACACCAGCTATAAAGGAAAAGTCCTAGACGCATCTGGAAAGAAAATATAATAAGTCACATACAAATGACTGGGAACAAGGATGGTTTCCAACCCACTTCTGAACGGCAGCACTGCAAGCTGGAAGGCACTGGAGCAGTGCCTTCAAAATGCTGAGGGAAAGTTATTTTCAACCTGGAATTTCATTCTTGAGCCATCTATCAATTATGAGCAAGAAGAAAAGCATCCAAAGGATGTGACAAAGGACTCACCTTGACCTAACTCTAGTCAGCCTCCTCTGGGTCCTGCTTCTCACTAGGCCCTGAGGTTGGGCTTTGTTCTTGGCCCATTTATTCCAATTTTTGCAAAAATCCTGCTGAGACTGCTGAGTCAATTTAGTGAAAATCCCCTACCTTTGGTCTGAGCACCCTTGATATCTTTTCACCCTTGCTGCCTTCAGCAAAAATCCAGTTAGGTCAGTTTAGCAAAGAATTACCTTAGCAAAGAATGACTCAGTAATTCTCCATCCACCAAACCCCAACCCCTTAGCTATAAATCTCCACTTTCTCCTTTATTATATTTGGATTTGAGCCAGATCTCTCTTGCCTACTACAAAACCCCATTTTAGTAGCGTCCCCCCAATAAAGTCTTCTTTACCATCTTTGACAAGTGTCATGAATATTTTTTTCTTTAATAGATCACACAATTTCTTTCCACGACA